>VDFB02362302.1:0-45443 GCA_007258455.2 Sequoia sempervirens
GTGGCCGTTTATAACATTCTTCCTCGCAACAGGTTCCTATATATTCTATATCAAACCATTTATCCAGTAAAGGGGCAGGACCAATACCTCGAAAACTTCCGTCGACATACCTTCCGCCATACTGTTGATACCACGTAACATCGTCGCCTTGTACTGTCGGCGGTCCCGCCAGGTTAGGAATTATTTTCCAGAGTCCATCTTGAGTTGCGATCTTCCTAACCCTTGGTATTTTTCTTCTTTCCCGACGCATTTGTTTCAGGAGATCATCGGTATATCCATCCACCGTTGACACGAACGTATCTTCTGTCCTCAACACCGTCTTTAAACAAGGGGCCTTCTTCTCGAAATAAGCATCCCATTGTTCATCAGTCCATTCTTCCTCGTCATCTTTTTGCAGTTCATCGTGTTCTTCTGCCTGGTTCTCCTTTTCTGCTTGGGCTTCCGCGTCCAATTCCTTGGCTATATATCCCCGTCTTATTCCTTCATAAGGGGCTACATAATGCCAATGTCCCCCCATCCGACGCCACAATGCAGGGGTTCCGAATACTGCATTGGTCAAATGTTTGTGTATTCGTGGCACGGCAATTCCTTCTACTCGCTTCTCTGCCAACCTCTCTTCATTTAGTTGATCTCGCCCTGATTCTGCCCAGACATTGTCTGCGACATAACCAGGACCTCCTAGTCCCCAGTCTTGTTTTCTCGGCCCTTCACTTTGTACAGGCCAATCTTCCTTTGTTGCATATCCCAACATGTTTATGGCGATTGTATCCTTCTCTTTTCTCTCCTGGTATGGCTTTAGCTTCGATCCGTTGATTGCCTCCACTATCAATGACCCATCGAGATTTTCCAATTTTATAGACCCATTGTCACCTATTTCCCGTACTCGGAATGGTCCCAACCAACGAACTTTAAACTTCCCCGGCTTGATCTCGTTACGGCCGTTATACTTCAGAACTAACTGTCCTGGTCGGAAATTCATTCGCCGGAGATGCTTGTCGTGCCAATATTTCCGTCGCCGTTGCATGTTCTCCGTCGCCCATTGTGCCATCACTCTTCGCTCGTCCAGCTTACTTAGTTGGTATAGTCTTTCCTTTAAACTTTCGGTATCACCCAACCGATTTTCCACGGCTATCCTCAGACTTGGTACCATATATTCCATCGGCATCACCGCCTCCTGACCGTACATTAACTGGAAAGGCATGTGGCCAGTTGTTACCTTGTACGTCGTATGGTATGCCCATAGTACGGCTGGTAACCTTTCTTCCCAGTCAGCTTCTTCCACACCACATGATTTGTGAATCACTGCCACGAGCACCTTATTTGTCGACTCTGCCTGGCCATTAGCTCTCGGGTAGTACGGACTGGACAGGTTGTGGAAGATTCGGAACTCTGTCGTCATCAACCTGATAACATGATTAACAAAGTGCCCTCCCCGATCACTCGTGATCCGCATGGGGATGCCGTACCTTGTTACTATCTGCTCATAGATGAATCTTGCCGTACTTTGTGCTGTATTGTCTGGCAACGCTCGAGCTTCAGCCCACTTCGTCAGGTACTCTGTAGCGACCACAATATATCGGCATCGATGCAAGTGACTCACCTTCAGCGGTCTGATGAAGTCCAAACCCCATCGTTCGAACAACTCCTGAGGCTGTGAGGGATGCAGTGGCATGAAATCCCGCTTCAATGGTTTTCCGACCCTTTGGCAGGTGTCGCAGCCTACCACCCATTCTTTGGCGTCAGTGTGCATCGTCGGCCACCATAGACCTGCCAAGAGGATCTTCCTTGCTGTAGCATCAGGTCCCATATGGCCGCCAGCCAGTCCTTCATGCGCCTCTTTTAGTACGCCGGGTATTTCTTCCTCGACGACACACCTCCGGAGGATCTGGTCGGGTCCCATCTTGTAAAGTAGCCCATTGATCAATTGAAATGTCTTGCTTTTCAGTACGATCTTCCTCCTCTCGGCTGGTGGCATATCACTTGGGAATGTGGATGTGGACAGATAGTCGCCAATCTTCTCGTACCATGACGGCAATATTGCAATCTGAAATAAATGTGCGTCTGGAAAGTCTTCGTTCACCCCATCCTCTGCAGGTTCACCCGACCAAACCCTAGACAATTGGTCGGCAATAACATGGCTTTTCCCTGGCCGTACGATGATGGTGAACGTAAATTCTTGCAACAACAGCAACCATCTACTCACCCGTCCTTGAATAATTGGTTTGTTTACCAGGTACATCAAAGCTTGGTGGTCCACGTAAAAAGTGAACGGTGTGGCGAGGAGGTAATGCCTGAACTTTTGTACGGCGTACACCATTCCCAGTGCCTCACGCTCGGTCGTACTATAATTCCTTTCTGCCTTTGAGAGTAGCCGGCTGGCGAAAAATACTGGGTGATCCAACCCGTGCGCTCCCACTTGTGCTAGAGTTGCTCCGATGGCAAAATTAGAAGCGTCTACATGTACGTGGAATTCCTTATCCCAGTCCGGGTACATTAATATGGGTGAGCTGATCAGTCGATCCTTCAGTTCCTGGAATGCCCTCTCCTGTTCTTCGGCCCACACGAATGGTTGACCTTTCCTCGTCAGTAGGTCGAGAGGGTACGATACTTGGGCAAAATTTTTAATGAACCTCCGGTAGTATCCCACATGGCCGAGGAAAGATTTCACTCCAGTGACATTCTCAGGGGCTTCCATCTGTACGATGACTCGCACCTTGTCGGGATCCGTTTTCAACCCAGCTTTGCACACGATGTGTCCGAGCAACTTCCCCTGCGGCACCATAAATCTGCATTTTTTCGGATTCAAGGCAAGGCGGGCCGCTCTACACCGTTCCATGCACTCGCCTAAAGCTTTCAAATGTTTTTCCTTATCGCTATAAATCGACCAATCATCCAGGAAGGCTTTGAAATTACCTACCGACATTTTATCAAAGATGTGGAGTATTATTCTCTGGAATGTAGCTGGTGCGTTGCATAATCCAAACCGCATACGGTTGTATGCGTACACCCCATCCTCGACGACGAATGTAGTCTTCAATTTGTCTTCCTCGGCGATACTGATCTGATTGTAACCCGAGAAGCCATCGAGAAAGGAGTACATTTCGTGTCCGGCAACTTCTTCCAGAATCGAGTCGGTGAAGGGAATGGGAAATGGATCCTTGATAGTCACTGCATTCAGGCTACGGAAGTCAACACAGATTCTAATTTGCTCCTTCTCTTTCTTCAATGATATGACGATCGGCGATACCCACTCGCTCACTTCCACCTTGAAAATGATGCCGGCCTCCAGCATCTTCTCGATCTCCTCCTGTACTTTGGCGGCATAATTTTTGTTCATTCTGTACGGTCGCTTCCGTACGGGCTGGGCTCCCGGTACGAGAGGAATCCTGTGCACACATAACTCCGGTGGGATGCCTTTCAAATCCTTGTACGTCCAGGCGAAAGCGTCTTTGTATTCCATGAAGATTCTGAACGCTGCCGCTTTCAGGACAGGGTCCCAGTCATCGCCGACCAAAATCTCCTTCGGTTTGGCTAATTCCCCGAGGTTGACTTTTTTCAACGTTGGTTCCTCGTACTTTATGATTTTGTCCTGCTCGAACTTGTGGGCTGGAGTTACATCCAATTCGGCCATACCTTCTTTATATTCTCCGTACTCAGGTGGGAATGTCTCACTGGTCGAGCCATTATCCTTTTCTTCTTCCCCCTCCTTGACCTGCAGCATGTGGCAATCCGGGTGGAAGACTTCATAATCCTCCATTTGCCAGTGAAACAATCCGCTCAGTGAACTGGTCTCATCTTCGGAGCAACTGCCGATCTCCAACACCCCTTCTTCATCTGGTTCCATTGTCTTTCTCTCATCATCGTCTGAGTCTCCTCCGGATTCCGATGCCGAAGACGCCAGATCCTCACTGACGGCCTGGTTCTTCAGATCAATGGTGTATTTTCTCCCCCGATTTTCTATTGAGAGTGTATTCCGCTTCCAGTTGTGGGTTGCCTTGGCAGCAATCAGCCATCCCCGTCCCAAGAGTGCATCGTACACTTTTTTCTCCATTGGGATGACTACAAAATTCAACAGAAACAGTTGCGTGCCGATCGAGACCTTCCGCTCCATTAGTATACCCAACGGTCTGATGCCATGTTGATCTGCTCCCACGAGGTGGAATGTCGGGGGCCAAAGAGTCGGCTTACCCAGACACTTCCAAGTCTCTTCTGGCAGTACGTTTACTCCTGAACCACCATCGACGATAGTATTAGATAATCTCATGCCCAAGATTTCCATCTTGACGACGGCTGGTTTCCTCCCGATGCTTACTGCTAGGAGCATTGGATCCGAAGTCTCGGCTACCACTTCTGGCGTACGTTCTGGTGAACTCTTCGGAAGATTTTCTCCAATAGCATTGGTAAGTGCTACTTTGAGAGAAGGCATTGTTTGCAAAAGATCAGTTACCTTAATGGGTACGGTTGTGTGAAGCACCTGCCGTACGATATTCTTCTCTGACTCCGACTGTAGCAACATACTGGTAGCTTTATAGTTCTTGCCTTCATTCGCCATTGCCTCGGCTACTTTTGTCTTGGCCTCCCGAAATCGTTCTTTCTCCGTACGAGGGTCTGGATAATTTGCCTGTTTTGATTGCGCTCTTGTAATCGCCAAGACTTCCTCGTCGGCTACCTCTAGCATATTGATACTTCCTTTTTGCTTCGGACAGTCGGTGTCTTCATGATCACCCGGTCCACACCACTTACACAATCTCCCTCCCGAACCTTGACCGTTCTGGCAGTCCCTGGCGAAGTGGCCCCATTCGTTGCACTTCCTGCATTGGATCATAGGCCTTCCTTTTGCATCGTACTGTATCATGTTTCTCGGACTTCTATTGCTTCTGTAACCTCCAGGGGATGCATTGCTATTGTACTGGGGCTTTGGTGGTGTGTTCGGCGGTGTCGACGGTTCTCCCTGCGCGAAGAGTACTTGTGCACTTCTGGCTTTTAAGTTGTATGGGCATTCCTTGACGGAATGTCCCATCACTTGGCAGATATTGCAGAGTAAGTTCTTGGGACAGTTCGCCTTCGTGTGACCTTCCCCATTGCAATCTGTACACCATAGTTCTCTAGCTTCTCTCGTACTCTCCTTGTCGGCCTTCAATTCTTTCATCATTCGCATCATATTTTTCCTGAGTGCTTGTACAGTCTTGGATTCACCGTCGCTGTCGTCCGTACTCTCCTCGTCATCTGTCTTCTTTTTCCCTCGGGAAGATGTTTTATTTTCACTTTCTATGTCCATTGCCCGATTGTATGCTTCAGCGTACAACGAAGGAGGTACGACTTTCATTTTCTTTCTTAATGGCGAAAGCAAGCCCTCGATGAACCATCTTTTCTTCAACCCGTCAGCCGGCTGTGCCTCCAATTTACCCAGCAAGTCTTTGAGTCTTCGGTTATAGGTCCGCACACTCTCGTGCTTTCCTTGCTTGGTATTGTATATCTCCGCAACGATCTCACTGTCATCTCGAAGAAGTTTGAACTCCTCCTGAAATGCTTTTTTCAATAAACTCCATGTAGCTCTCTGTGCTTGGTCCAATTCCGAGTACCAATCAATGGCACTCTCTCTGAGTGTTGCTGGAAATGCCTTCAGCCACTGGTCGGGGTCATCCTGCCCGCTGGCTATCCAGATAGTCTCGCATGTCTTGCAATGCCGTACGGGATCCTCAGAGCCATTCCCCATGAATTTCGGCAACTTTTGCCGATCCTGGTGAGCCATCTTTACCGGTTGACCTCCTTGTTGACCTCCTTGTGTTTTGGACCCGATTAGACTAGTGGATGCCTCACTACGTCCCTGTGCGTCACCAGCACTCTCGGCCACGTACGAGTCACTGCCACGTTCTCCGTCAGCGTCCGCAACACCGTGGGTCTCCTCAGGATCCCGTCGATGCTCTCTCTGCCCTAGGGTCTTAAGCTCTGGTCTTCCCCTCTTTAACTCTGTGTCGTCGTCCGAGAGTGACAACTCTCGAAATCGTCTGATGCTACTATTCAATTCATCTTCATTGTCATAGAGGTTATATTTTTCTGTATATGGAGTGCTGAAGGGGTCTTCGTCCCTTCCTTCTATCAAACTGTGATGTGTTCGTTCAATAGACATGTCTATTTTTTTCAAATTTTCATATGTTCTTTTTATGCTCTGATTGATTTCAATTAAGTCCTCATCTAGTTCCTTACCGACTTGCCTTAGTCGTCTTCGCCGATTTTCTTGCTCTTGTAGTCTGAGTGATCGCCGAACTTGCTCTTCCGAAGTCCCGTGCCCGTCAGGTATTCTATTCTTATCTTTGTTCGGCCGTACGGGCATTTAGTTGTTCAAGCGATCATTGCTAGTTGCCGAAAGTGCGGCGCCGACTAGTATCCCGTTCTTCCTCTTCCCGTTTGTTTCGGTCTTCACAACGTTGCACGATTTGCTGCCTTCGGCGCTCACGGGCTTCTTCCTCTCGCAAGTCTTGCAGAATAATGAAATGTCGGGCCAGCAACCTGGGCATGCGGTTCAGGAGGTGGTTCACCTCGTCGTTCACTTCCAGCCGATCCCAGATGACTTCCTCAGGGATCTCCCGAATGTGGGATTCCCTACGTACGTGGTCACGGAGCGAGATTTTCCATAAATTTACCAAATCTTCTGTCAATGAGTCTTCTCGTTCCTCATTAGCATTTATAGGTTCTTCCGCTGGTTGACCCATTACGCTGCCATGGTGGATGATGCCCTAGTCCGTTCAGGCAACGGCGCCAAATGTTTGCCTACGGAATGGGATTTAAACTCTACGTACTACTGGCAAACTTGTAATAAACAGAACATAGGATAACATAGTAAACGGAAAGATATCATAGTAAAATGCCAAAAGCTTTATTCATTCTCAGGAATATCATGTACAAAGAGTATCACAATGCTTACAGTATGATCATCGGCAACAAAACTCATTCATTATTATCATAGCATAATAGCATCAATAGCAGCATCGCATAATCCGACTATTCCCACCCTACTACATATAACGCTCGGCGGTGGTTAGACAACCAACCGACACGACGTTTCATAACATCATTACATTAACACTAATCTGAACATGTTTTGCCGAGAGTACATGACATTACATGACATTATTATTCTTTACTAACTATTGTTTTATTTGACAATTGCCGAGTACGACCGAGGCCGACTACGACCGAGGCCGACTACGACCGAGGCCAACTACGGCCGACAACAAGTAAAATATCCGACTAACACTCTCCATCGACTTTCTTTGAATATGGTGAATCTCACCATACTTGACTCGCAATCATTTGCTTCAATGATGTTAACAAACTAGTAATGCTTTGCAACGTTAAGAAGTTAGTTGCAAACCTTGTAACACTTGGTTGTAGAAGCTCCCTTGGTGTGATCTCTCATCAAATAAAGAACTCAAGGGTGATACGAATATCTTTTGTCATGTTTCTTGCACTTTTTACAATTTGTCTCATCTAATCGCTTTTCTTATGTCCTTCAAAAGAAGGTCAAGGCAATCTGCCATGCAAGGAGTCCAAAAGAATGATGGATGCCTCTCCTAAAGCAATCTCTTAGCTGGTAAGTGGTACATATGTCCCTGCATTGTTAGTGTTTATTTGCTTCACTATTAGGCTCAAGGTTTTTGAACTTTTACTTTGTTAGAGGCATTGATTGACTTTAAGAAAACCATCTCACCATTTGAAGTTGCTAAAAAAATGATAAAGGTGCAGTTATTTCTATCCATTCACCCATCTTAAAGAATCGTGCATTCAAACTTTCACCATTGTTTCTTCTTTTTTTCCATAAGTAACTTTGCATCTTCAACAACATTTTGGAGCAACTTCCCTATTAAGTCTCTTGGGGAGGGAGGTATCTTTTCCTTGCAATTGCCAATGTTGTCACCACATTCTCCTTGTAAGGAGTCTTTGTAATGTTGAAAGGAAGGTTGTTGTCAAACCAATGACTCACACAAGTCTTATTTGCTTGCTTTTGAACCTCCTTGTTCCACCTTGTACCTTACAATGAAGGTTGTGCTCTAGGAACACATAAACCTTGTGGCTACTCGAATTGGATGAGGTGGATGTGTTTTGTATGTGTGACTAGTGCCACAATGCCTACCTGTTGTACCCAAACCAAATTTTTTGCTTCATTAAGGCATTTTGCTTAAAATAGTCTAAACCTTGTAAAAATGATGTCAGAAGTCAGTTTTTGGGTAAATCAAGTATTGGGCTTTGAGTCAGTTTGATGTCAGGAAGATATTGGCAAAATTTGAAAAATTTGAAAATTAGTGTTTCTGGACACCTGTTTTTAGGTCAAAAACCCTAAAAATTGAAACTTGTCAGAATTGACTGAAAATTGTTTTGATTGGCTTATTTCACTTCACGATCATAGTGGTGAAGTCGGATTCAGTTAAAAGTTAGTTTATGTTTGGTGGGTAGTTTTCACTTTTTTAGGTGGAAAGTTAGGACCTCCGAGGTCGTCAATGGCAAATGGCCAGAGACCAGGTGTCAAAATCTAAGCCTAAAATGCTCAAATGAAGAATCTATGGCGAGATAAGTTCACAATGATGCTTCATCTCGGAGGGGATTTTTTGCCGGGATGAAAATCATCGAAATTTTTCTGACTCTGGAGCAAAAGAGCCCCTGGAGGCTAGGGGTGCCCTAGATTTCAGAGGCCCAGATTTTAGTTTTGAGATTTGTCACTTCCAAGAAGACTTCTCCGGAATATTGCTAGCTTCGCGATGAGCCTACCAGCTAGCCTGAAAGACCTATCTAGCACTTGATATGGGAGATTGGACGTGAAATGATGGAGATGAGAAAATGACTAACATTGGAGTGAAAAGCGCGCCTCTTACCTAGGGGCACCCATCTTTTTGAGGGACTAGATGAAGGTTTCTGACCAAATGATACCTAGGATGTTTGTCTCAGACTTGATCGGGCTTCGCAATGAATCCGTCAGCGGGTTAATCTGAGTTGCTGAACTGCCAGATTCATGAGTCAAACATAAGGTCTAATCACGGTCAAAATCTCAAAGAAACAACAAAAGCGCCCCTCTTAGCTAGGGGCACCCATCTTTTTGAGGGACTAGATGAAGGTTTCTGACCAAATGATACCTACGATGTTTGTCTCAGACTTGATTGGGCTTCGCAATGAATCCGTCAGCGGGTTAATCTAAGTTGCTGAACTGCCAGAATCAAGAGTCAAACATAAGGTCTAATCACGGTCAAAATCTCAAGGAAACAACAAAAGCGCCCCTGGAGGCCAGGGGCGCCCAAGGTTTTGGAGCCTTAAATGCAATCTTTCTGCTGATCTCAAATATTCATCCTGTCCGTGATGTTGCTAGCTTTCCGTTGCATACCTTAGTCAGGTTAGAGGACAAGTCAGCAGCCTGCAGCGAGGGATTAAGTGTAGATTCAACCAGTTGGAAAATGGCTATCTCTGTGAACAAAAGCGCCTCTGGTGGCTAGGGGCGGCCTTGATTTTAACCCAGTAGATGATGTTTCTTGGAAAGGTGCTCTCCGAGAGCTCTTGTGCAGAACGGAGCTAGCTTCGCGGTGAGCCTGTCAGTCAGTTTTGAAGTTTTGCTGAAAGCCAGAGGATGCGAGATGAAGGGAGGTTAGAATCACCTTCGAAAATAGTGAAAAATTGACTAAGTTTGAAGCCAAAAGCGTCCCTGCTAGCTAGGGGCGCCCTGAATTTTGAAGCCTCAGATCTCAGAATCAAGCTTTGTAGTCTCAAGGAGTTTCTTGTCAGTTTTGATCTTGCTCTTCAATGAAATTGTCAGCCAGTCTTTTGGACACATCAGTCAATCAAAAACAGTGGTTGAACATGGGCTCTGGTGAGGTTTATGAAATGAAATTTTCAAGAAGATTTCTAACTTTGGAAAAGTGATGCCTAGAGTCAAAGTTTGACTTTTTAACTCAAGTGCATGAAGCGCCCTATAATGGTGGAGATTGTGAACTGAAATTAAATATTAATTAATTCTCAGTTGGCCGACTTCAACTGAACTTATTTTTGCTTACAAAAGGGGTGATTTATTTTTGCATGTACTGTTAACTGAATTTGGTCCAATCAGAAGCTAGCACTCTATTTAGGGCGAATTTCTCAATCAGTTAACTAAGTTTTGGGGGTCCAATCAGAGGATGCCGTACATTTTTGAGGTCCAATCAGGGTGGGGCCTAAGTTTAATGCAATTGGTGACACCTCAAGACTTAAATTTATTTATTTAAGTCATATTGGCGCCATTATTCTCATAATAGTTGCAAGCAAACACGATTTTCTTGAGCAAACGAAGATTTGAAGGTGCTTTGAGCAATATTTTTCAGTGTTCTTCGTAGTGCCAGGTCCAGATTGTTCAAAAGATACATTTTCCAGACTTCATTTTTCGAGTTCATGTAGACTTCATCGAATCCAGTTCAAGCATAGGCAACTTTTTGAGGCAGAATAATAACTTCTATTTTTCTATCTCAAATTCGTCTATTCTTGTCTTAGGTTTTCTCTTGTATGTCAAAGTAAATGGTGAAATTTTCAGAATCTGATCATCTGAGTTCACATATTTCAATGTCAGCAGCAAAACCCATGTCTTAGATTTTTTTGAGAAACTGCCCCGCTGCTTCCATTCTCGAAGCACTGTGCTTTTTTCCGAAGATTCCTTTGCATGTGGGCCAAGAACTCTCATATTTTGCAAAATCGAATCATTTGGGTTGCCTTAGAATTCCATTGCCTACAAAACCCATATGCTAGATTTTCTCGAGAAAATTTGCCCTGGGAAGCTCTAAAACCCCTACAGTTATCAATTGAAAAGCTTTTGCATGCCTCACTAAAACTCAAATTTTTGAATTTCTGACGATCTGGGTTTGCTTAGAATTCAATTCTCTACAAAACCCATGTTCAGAAAAAATCCGATTTTTTTTCACGCAATTGACTATTTTTAGCCTCATCCAGAGCTTTTTTCAGCTTTTTTTGAAAGTTGTCCGAACATACCTGACTTTACAATAAAAAATCCTGATTTTCAAAATGCAATTCAACCTTATAGATTACAAGGCCAAATCGGTCTTGATACACGAATTTTTGAAAACCTCGGACACAGACTTGGGTCATGTCTATCCAGTGGTCAAATTGAGCGTGTTGGAAGGTACTACTACCAACAACACTACAATGAAGAATCTTGAGCGTTCTGGGTTGCTGGCAGCAGTGTCTATTCCTATCACGGCTTTTGATCTCGAGTTTGTTCTTGCTTGCATAAAGCATTACGACTTGTCCACAAGACAAATCAGATCAACCGTTGGGAGAGTCATTTGCAGCCTCAAGTCGATGGATGTTGAGAAGTGTTTTGCTATTCCTCCTTGCTTAGATAATTTCACTGTAGTCATTGAGGCTTGTGATAAGATATGGTATGAAGACAAAGAAAGATCTCAAAGGAAAGTTGCTCAGAGATGGTTAAAAGTACAAAAGACCAACATGCCAAAGAAGGTTGGTCATGGCGAGTTCAAGGGTGAAGTTGCTATTTTGATAACTTTGCTCAACCAGGTTATAGGTCAGGAGGAAGCTATTATTTTCCGACCGTGGATGTTCTATGTCATTTCTCAAATCATCGACAGTAAAGAGCATTTTGATTGGGCCATGTTAATAAGCGATTGTCTTCACCTGCAAATCATTGGATTCCTCATCCACGAGTTTCACATGGTGTCTTATCTGGTCTACTTAATTGCGTTTTAAGGCAATTTTAGACACTTGAAGACCAATGGAACTCTTGGCGTTCAGCATGTTCACGAATATTACTCTCAATTGGAGTTCTCAAAGGCTAAACAGGATTTTAAAGCGGTGAATGATCACTTCCTAATGAAGACAGTCAAAGACCTCGATAATGAAATGCACATCAGGATTTCACCAGAGGCAAAATCAACAATGGAGGGTTGGGCGGATTGGTTCATTCAATTCCCCACTTTCACATATATTCGTGTGTATGGTTACAACAGAGAACCTCTAATGCTACTGAGGTACCCGTCAGACAAGGTCCTATTTATGGAGTTTCTAAGACAAGCTCAGGAGGTTCACTCTTTTCTTTACAGTCGACACAAGTAGGCATCCACCTTTCCTTTTGAATGGGGTATTTACAAATGCAAGGCAGTTGCTATTTGCAAGTTAATGACGAACGAGCTAGAGAAACTCAATCTCAGGTATCTCATCGAGAGGCGTTCCTATGATCCTTTGGGTCATTATGCGGCTCGGTTGGAGTGAAGTAATTCACACAGCCTAGCACTTGAGGACTTTTGGGCCAACTGTGAAGACAAATTTGAAGTGCCCCGACGCCATTACTACAGACTTACTATTGCTCAACTTGCTAATTTCCTATCAGAGGATGTTGAGGGTTTGTCAGATGATGACGAAGAGGTGTTGCTTAGCTCATTCGTCAAAGATCAAGTTGCTTGCCAGCCACTTCGCCAACCAGATTGGTACACCAGGGAGAGTACTTCAATTGAGGACGTGTTAAAGGCAGTTATTAAAAGCAACATGCACTTCTTAGAGAGTAAGAGAAGGCACAAGATAGTTCCAGTCACGGAGCCACCAGTAGGGTTTTCCTCACTACCTTCTACCTCAAGGTCAAGGCCTCGAGTTAAGGCTATCTTGAAGCCGCCTGAAGGTGCTAGAGTCAGTGGGAACACAAAGGGGAGAAGTACCGGCAAGCAGAAGCAGAAGCAGGTTGAAAGGACGCCCGAAGTTCCAGTGGAGACAGTCATACAGGCTTAAGCAGATTCATCGTCTCCTGGTGCGCCATTTTCACCACAGTCACCTCCCATTGATATAGATTTAGAGCCAGAATCACCAGTTTGGCCAGCCTCAGCGCCAATTGATCCATTAGAGGTTGATACAGCAACAACAATCTCTCCTCGAGAAGACAACATTGTTCATTCATGTTGGCTCGAGAGGTCTTTGGGAAGACAGAGGCGAGAGCCTTCACATAAGCTTAATTTGTTTGAGTTTGGCGATCCTTATTAGGAAAGGTCAAACAAGAAAATCAAGAAGCAGGTGAACATAGAGAAAACTCCTGAAGCAGAGATCATCATTGAAGTTGGTACGTCACTAGAGGGTAAGAGCCTGGATGAAGTTGAAGTCGGTGATTTCACCTTCGTCAAAGCAAATCTTGGCAGGGGCACTAGAGAAACGGACGTGAGCCTCTTCAGGGTTGTCACAAGTAATCTTGAAGAGTGCGTCATGAAGGACGAAGAGGATAAAGTGCTTCTTAAGGCTGAAATCAAGCAACTCTGGCAATATATTCTTGATCTCGTTCATGGAACTTGAGCAAAGCACTTGGTCTTCCACACCTTCAAGGGACACCTGCAGAACAACAAAAGTTGGATCAATTAGTCAATCATGGCAAACTTTTGGATAATTGGGTTGAAGAATTCATTATTGCAGGCTGATACCTTCTCACGGAGTTATATCAGTTGAGATACGATGCGTATGAGCTTCGTCAGGCGATTTAGCAGCTTGAGTTGATCGTAGCAGATGGCAAACCGAAGGATTTGACACTCATATCTCAGTTAGCAGTTGCATATGATGCCATTATAGAAGATGAGGATAAAAGGAAGGTTTTCACGTGGAGAGAACAACATCTCTTCAAAGTGGAAACATATGACAGAATCTCTACAAGGTTGGATGCGCTCAAAGAGAATGTTATTGGAGCTCTCAAATTCATCAAAGAGTTTATCACTCAGATCTTGTGCCATTATCTTTGTGAAGATGGTACTTACAGTGATCTTGATGCAATACAGGCCGAGTTTGAGAAGCTTGTTCGTGATAATCTGGATGGAGATCCTGTGGTGTCCAAGTTGGATCATTTCTCAGTGAGGACATCTAGTTTCAACAAGGCAACTGAAGAGCTCAGAGAATGCATGAGGTTGATCAAAGATGGTGAGAAGGAGTTGAACACGTAGGTCATTATTGTGGATAGCATCAAAGTGCCAGAAGCGGAGACAATCGACCAGTTCCTGGACGAGGTGATAGCCCGTGATGGCTTGGAGTAGTCAATTAGTTGGAACCTACAGTTATTTCCAAGGATAGAGTTAGAAGCAACAGTTAGCTCGACATCAGTCTTGAGTTCTAATTGATTTTATGCGCGCACATCTCAGCCTCAGAGATATCTTTGGAGGAGTTTAGACTTTTAGTTAGGATCAGTTAACTGATGTTAGTTATCAGTTATCTTTCATTTCAATAAGGACTTGCATGTTGCGCATGCCCAGTTAGTTTAGTTTTGTTTCGGTTAACTGATGGTAGTTTTCCATTTAACTGTATAGTTTCATTTATTTAGGTTTAGCAATAAATTCTTGCATGCTTGCAAGACTCATCTTAACTCAAGGTGATTTTAGGGTTCCCTACACCTTGGAGTTCTATAAATAAGAGCATCCTTGCTCATTTGTAAATAACTTTAACTTGTGGTAGCATACATGCTGAGCAACCTTACCTGTAGTATTGCTATTTAGTATCTGTTCACATTGTAATTAGAACTTTTACTTGTGATAGCATACATCTTGAGCAACCTTACTTGTAGTATTGCTATTCAGTATCTATTCAAATTGTAATTAGAACTTTTGCACGTGATAGCATACATGCTAAGCAACCTTACCTATAATATTGCTATTATGTATTTGTTCAAGAACTTTTATTGTGATAATAAATAGCTGAGCCGCCTTACCTGAATGTTATTATTATGGTACTTGTTCGCCTTAGATTAAATATAATTGCTGGTTTGATCGTTTATTGCATGTGTGTCTCGTCTATACAATTTACTGTCCTAGTTATTATTTCATTTTGTGATTAATAGACTTTGTTTCATATCTACACCTCGGATAGGTGTCATCATCTCCTTGGGAATTTAGAAGTAAGGCTTATCGTGTGTTGTCGTGATTAATAATCTTTGTTTCATACCTACACATTGGATAGGTGTTGTCACCTCCTTGGGAATTTAGAAGTGAAGATTGTCGTTTGATGTTGTTGCCAATAATCTTTCTTTTAGCCTACACGTCGGATAGGTGTTGTCATCTCCTTGGAAATTCTGGCCTAAAGATTATCGTATAACCAATTCCCTGCTCCTAAGTCCTCATGCTCTGTTTCTTGAGGAAATAGGATAGTTTAGCATTAGCCTAGTTGTAGTTAGAGATTTGCAAAACCAGAGAAAATCCTTAGCTGCAACGTATTAGGTTTTCTTAACCTTGTGCCTCTTCTAGCTGAGTCAAAAAGATAGGATTTAGATCATTTACTTTTTCATGCATATCAGCACTAGAGGGAGCTTCCCTTCCTAATTTGAAGAGCAATCATTACACACTGTGCATAGCTGTCCGTTGCCAATATGCACTCTAGAGGTGCGGATTGTAACGCCAACACTACCATTTTTATGTTTGTTCCTACTTGCATGTCAAAGTGAATGGTTGCTACTATGGCCGCGTGTGTCCTTGCCTTCACTAGTTTCTTTTCATCCAACAATGAATTGAGTGCTTGCATCTCTTGTTTTTCCTCTTCTTTAGTTTTTTCACATGACTTTGATTACGAATGCTTGCAATATGGTATTTGAGGCAATTAATGCCTCCATTAAGCTTCTTCATGCATAAGACAAAAAATACACTCCCTAGTACTGTTCCTAGTACAACATATTTCCAAGCGAGGTCTTTGTTTTCAATGGGATGGTTTCCACTAACTGTTGCTGAGCTGGATGCCATCGTATCTAACCTGCAACATGTTTAAATACCAAAAAAACATTCAACACAAATTGCAAGTTTGAGTACAAAAGATAAAATGAAATTCATAAATAAGATGCATTACAAATGTAATATGGTAATTGAATAGCAATGTGACATGCCATTAATTAATTTCACCAAAAACTGATTTTTTCGACTTGAAAGTGTAAAACCCTTTGTTTAGGGGGGAAAATAGTGATTTCATCTAGTATAAATCAGTAGCAAAATATTTAAAGTCAAATTCATTGCAAGTAAAATTGTAAACAATGTTTACAAATCTATTATTAACATGCTAGAAGCCTAGAACTAACTTACACGCTTGTTAAAAAAGAAGAAAAATACTAACTTGACAACTGAATTTCTTCAAATCTGCCCTTCAAATCCACTATAAAATCCTTTTAAATTGATCTCAAGAATGGAAAATTGTTGTGTGAGCTTCAGCTATGGGTGTCTACGGTTAAATAGGCAAATAATACGTGTTTTTATAGTGTTTTTCCTACATTTAAACTATGTACCTCTGTTTGCTATGCATCAGTGAGTTTCCTTCTCGGACTTTGAAAGATACCAACATAGATTTATGCACTCAATAATGAATGAACAACCCCAAAAATGATAGACACCGAGATCTGAAAGATACACGTTTAGAATGTTTCACAGTGTTAGGAATAATGCATCATTTATAGAATGCATATAATAATTATTAGGTTTGTTACTAGGTTATTATATTGATGGTAGGAATATTTGTTTATATTGAGTTGTTAAAACAATTCATTTTAATTAGAGAGGTTGTTTAGGAAGTTTCCTAAAAAATAGCATTTGTGAATCCTATAAATATGCAAGTGTTATTGAACGAAGACAAGAAGGAAATATAATATTGTTTGTATGCTTAATCTGCTTCTAGTTTTTCTACATGGTATCAGAGCGATTAGAAAATCTTGGGATATGCATTTGTAGTTGTGTGTTTAGTGTCAAATGATAGGATGCAAACTTTATGATAGGTGTGTTGTGCAGTGAATCCTATAAATATGCAAGTGTTATTGAACGAAGACAAGAAGGAAATATAATATTATTTGTGTGCTTAATCTGCTCCGAGTTTTTCCACATGGTATCAGAGCGATTAGAAAATCTTGGGATATGCATTTGTAGTTGTGTGTTTAATGTCAAATGATAGGATGCAAACTTTATAATAGTGTCAAATGATAGGATTCTACAGTGTGGTGGTGGGTCATTGAATTGCCACAACTTATTTTCCACAAAGGTCGCTATATGTTGACTCTTCAACATGGTTAGGTTGCTTTGTAGAAGATTGTGAGTTTGAATCCTGGTTCTTGTTCCGGGAAAATTCAAGCCAAGCACCATGAAAATTGTCTTCAACATGGGTAGGGGCTTGTTAGTTTATAGACCAGAAATGTAAATAAGCAGAAATAGAAAACACACAGATCAAGAACACAACATTTTACCCTGGGAAAACCCTCCTTCTCGAGGGAGAAAAACCTAGCAAAATATATCTCTTATATAATTACAGAATAAGAGCAGAAATCTGCTTACAGTTCAGGCCCTACACAAGGCCGAATTTAATACAATGTGTAGAGACAATTCTCCTTGATACAAAATGAAGAAACTTCTTTCAAAGAATCTGATCTGCTTCTAAAATTGGCGAGCTGCTGCTGAAGTGTGAACTTGAAGAGAGAAGAATGAGTTGCTTGATTAATTATGAAATGAGGAGACACCTTCTCCTATTTATACAAGTTAGGCAACCCTTCATCCTAGATCCGACCTTGCCTTGAGTATAATTTTCCTTTATAAAATAAGGCCGACCTGCCTTGACAAGAATAAATTAAGGAGAAAATATCTCCTGAAGCTTTCACCTCATATTTCTCCGTCTCAGAGAAATATACACTACAAGGGCTTTCACCTCATATTTCTCCGTCTTAGAGAAATATACACTACAAGGGTTTTCACCTTATATTTCTCTGTCTCAGAGAAATATACACTACAAGGGCTTTCACCTCATATTTCTCCGTCTCAGAGAAATATACACTACAACAAATCTTCATGTTGATGTGACTCCCTTTGAAGCTCCAAGTACTTGCATCAACCTCCTGACCTCTTTGTCCAAGATTACCTGCAATGCTTGCCTTAGAGGAACGGTTTCCAATGCACACTTCCGACACTACTGACATGTGAGAGTTCAGGATTGTCCTTCTTGACCTCATCCAAGATCACCCTATTCTGAATTGGTTTGCGGAGCTACCAGTGTCAAATCTAGATTGACTATCTTGTGCAATTCTGTTCTCTGCAGCTGAAGAGGTCTTCCAAACACTGCAACCCACTTAGTTGACACCTTCACTTCTTCTCAGTGAGTCATAGAACTCCCTCTTGATCCTTGCCTCAGAGTTTGCAAAGAAATCTTTTGGAAGTGAACTCCCCTCCATTGACTGATCCAGAACCTTAATGATCTCAACTCGTGTCTTGAATTCTTGGAACTTAACTCCCTCTGAATGTCATTTCCTCCTCTTTGAAGTAGCTGATCGCAATGACAATCTGGATAGGTTCTCCGTTGTTTAGTGTCTTCATCTTTCTCAATCTTTTTTGCTGATGCAAATTCTTCATCCAAGGCTGACCCAACCTTGTGCCCTCAAGAGATGTCTCCAGTGAGGAATCATGAGAGTTATGCGCTACCAACTCAGTACCAAGGCTGCAAGCTATGTCTCCATGTTTGTTAATTTCTCCAACCGGCATGACTTCCTCACAGGATGCCTCAAACTCTTCCTCCCTTTGAATTCTTTATGCAATCTCTCTCCATCCTGCATTTAGAGAGATTAATAATAGCTCAAAAAATCAAATTACAAATGCAGCATGTAGTCATATAACAAATATTATTAGATAGATCAATTAAAGGAATAATAGAACTTATCTTGTTGAAATCAGAATCTCCTTAAGTGCTGCACTTAAACCCTTTTTTCAGGTCTGCTTTTATCTTTCCTTAGGATCTGCTCATATGTAGCATTATATCTCCTTCAATTTGCTCAATATTCACACTAGATTGAAGGCACCTACAATCTGCTTCTGATCCAATGTATTCTCTTCACACACAGCCATCACCGAATAACAGTATACACTCAGCAATCGTTACAGCTCCATTACGTCTTCTCCTTCAGACTCACTCATAGTTCTAGAGTGATAGACTTTTAATTTAAGGAGTCTTTTAATCCAATGATCTCTTGTAGCAAAACACATTGCTGGAAACATCAGAATGAGACATGTAGGGGGCTGCATATTGATTCATTGTGATCTCTTCTGCAAGACCAAATGCTGGTATTCCAAGGCCAATATATATTTATCTACAATCCAATTAGACATTCAGCAGAAACAATTGTAAACCAATATGCCTGAGAATTCCATGAAGTGTGACTCTTTCCAAACTGTCAATACCTCCCTTGCAACAAAGATGCGACTGGTATTGTCCCATTCAAACCCTTGTACAGATTCGATGTCAATCCCAACCTTCTAATTCCTTCTTTTGTTAATTTGTCTGGATGGGTGAGAGGGAGGCGAATATCTCCAAGGATGCTGACTTCTGCTGCTTACATAAATTTCATCAGGTCTTGTCTTAAACCCACTCTGATACCATGTTAGTTTATAGACCAAAAATGTAAATAAGCAAAAATAGAAAACACACAGATCAAGAACACAACATTTTACCCTGGGAAAACCCTCCTCCTCGAGGGAGAAAAACCTAGCAAAATATATCTCTTATATAATTACAGAATAAGAGCAGAAATCTGCTTACAGTTCAAGCCGTACACAAGGCCGAATTTAATACAATGTGTAGAGACAATTCTCCTTGATACAAAATGAAGAAACTTCTTTCAAAGAATCTGATCTGCTTCTAAAATTGGCGAGCTGCTGCTGAAGTGCGAACTTGAAGAGAGAAGAATGAGTTGCTTGATTAATTATGAAATGAGGAGATACCTTCTCCTATTTATACAAGTTAGGCAACCCTTCATCCTAGAGCCAACCTTGCCTTGAGTATAATTTTCCTTTATAAAATAAGGCCGACCTGCCTTGACAAGAATAAATTAAGGAGAAAATATCTCCTGAAGCTACCAAACACTAACAGGGTTGTTGCCAATCCAAATAGAAAGCTCTCATTGCAATTGTTTATCTTTAGATTAAGAGTCGCACTTGAGATGGGCTTCAAAGGCATCAACATAAATAGCAAACATTGGCCCAATCTGCACAACACTTGGCTCTTGCATATTTTCCTATTTGTCTTGATTATGGAGAAGACTGTAGAGAAGGCGATATAATTGATGCCTCCTTTGTAACATATCATAATTTTTTCTATTTATGAGCTTTATGTGCAAGTTCACTGAGGAGAGGCAGTGCAGCAAGAATCCTTGACAAGATTGAAAGGAGGGTGAGCATATTGCAAATAATCCTAAATCATCATTACACAGTGTTGGATAAGCTTTATTTATAAGTGTGCAGCATCCAAGGCTATTTGTATGTCACGCATTCTGTGGTTGCCATTATCTATTTAAGCTTGAACATCTAAATTTGCTCATCTCTTTGTGTATCGATTGGGATCTGCAAATGCAGATTTCATTATGAGATTTGGTCGATTCCCATATCATATGTGCTATGGAGGAAGTTATGAGTTTGATTCTCACAAGCTCTCACAGTTTGTAGTGCTTCTCTTGATTGCTGGAAATAGGAATTGATAGGGTAACTCAAGTTACAAGATTAACAAAGATTTTGGATTTGTGTTTTTCTTTGGAGCAGGAGAGTGTTTCAAAGAGCGGGAGTATGGTGTATTTGATGTGAAGTCGTCTCTTATCATCTTCAACAATATTCAACTATATTGCATAGATGCTCCAGGTGCAGAACCTATGAATATAGACTAATAGCCACATAGCAGCAACAGTGGTGAAGATCTATACTGAGAATTTTGATCAAAGTCTGTGGATGTTTATTTTAATTTTCTATAATTTTGTGACGGAAAGATAAATAGGGTGCAATATTCAAGGGAATCTTCCAGGCCACCAATGAGATTGTCGCCCCACAAATCTAAATCATTTTAAGTTTGGAAAAGGAAGCAGGAGATTGCTGTGCTAAAGTTTGAGTCGCTGTTGATAAGCCGCTGCTGTTAAGCCCACATCATTGAAAGAGGCACACCCATCCAGAATACCTCAAAGGGAGTTGATTGAATGTCTCATTTGATATGAGAAATATGACTACTGCTGTTAGAATAAATTGAATTGTGAAGGTAAGCTCAGAAGAATTACCATTACTTTCCTGACCTCACTTAGGATATAAAATAGTTGCCATGCATTATTTTCTCTCTATTTTCTATTATCGGTGGTATCTGACACCCTCATAGCTTGTCTTGATCAAAAGTGGGGGGGAGGAAGGTATTATAATTTTTTTAGTAAAAGTAATAAAAAATAAAAATTGTCTCTTGTGGGGTGCATTCTAAAATTGTTTCTCAAAGAAAAAATTGCTAATTAAGTAGTAAACCAATTGGAGGACGGAGGCACAGGAGGCTGGAGGACATTCAACGACCTCTCGTCAGTCACTAGCAATGGGGCCATGAAATTGTGTTCTGCAAACAAAGTTAGATAGAGATTTTTTATTAGAGTTATGGAAAGGTTTGGGTTCTGCAAAAATTGGCTTTAGATGATCTTCCACTGATCTCCTCAACAAGATACTCAATATTGGTCAATGGTAATCCAAGTGGTTTCTTTCAAAGTTCTAATGGGATTAGGCAAGGGGACCTGATCTCCCCTTTCCTCTTCATCATAATGGCCAAAGCCCTTAGTAGGCATATTGCATCTTACCAAGAACAAGGGCTATGGAAGGGGCTGCAAGTTGCTCAAGGTGTGGAAGCCACAACCCACCAACAATTTGCAGACAACACAGTCTTGTATGGAGAGGCTGAAAGTATAAGAGAATGCATGAAGGAATATGTTTATGCCTCAGGCCAGCAAATAAACATTGAAAAATCAAAAGTCTACTTCTTTTACACAAAGAAAGTTATGCAAAGAAGGATAGCCAACGTGCTGGGATATACAATAGATGAGATTCCATGCAAATATCTTGGTGTTCCACTATTCAAAGGAATCATAAGAACATGCTTATGGGATCAAATTAAAGAAAATGTAATGACAAAGCCCTAAGTTGGAGAGGGAAATGGCTCACTCTAACAGGTAGAATAACAATGATAAAAGCAGTCCTATCAACAATCCCTATGTAGTCTATGTCTTGTATGCAACAAACCTCTAAAGCCGCCTCAGGCCTAGAAAGCATCCTAAAATATTTCTTGTGGGAAGGCTCGAATGAACAACACAAGATCCCACTGATTCATTGGGACAGGGTATGTAAAACCCAAGATGCTGGAGTGACAGGTATAAGGAACTTGAAATTACAGAATGTAGCATTGGGGGCTAAATTAATATGGAAAATGTATCAGCACCCCTCACTATTATGGTGTAGAATAATGCAAAGGAAGTACCTAGATAGTTTGGATCCAGAAAGGGTACACACAATTGCAAATGCCCGTAGCAGTTCACATGTATGAAACTTTATGCAAAGCTCTAGACATGTGATAACGAACCACTTAACCTGGCAAATAAATGATGGAAGCAAAGATGACTTTTGGAGAGATTCTTGGGGGGGGGGGGGGGGTTACAAACCTCTAGCATAATACATAGAGTTGGCCCCTCATATTTCTACACTTAGCAATAGGTTTGGGAAGCATGTGTGAGATTACATCAAAACATATAGAAATGGAAAAAATAGCTGGCTGAATGCTGAAGTTCTCCCTATGGATGACTTAGCGAAAAGAAGGTTAATTGAACTCATGCAAGAAAGGAAAGTTTGCCTAAACAATCAATTAGACAGGATAATTTGGTGTGGAGCTAAATCGGGCGAATATTCAGTAAAGTTGGGATATCAAATCCAAAGAAAACAAGGCAAAGGAGATTGGCCTAGAAAGCTTTGTTGGGGAAAGTGGGTGTTACCCAAGGCTGGGGCATTCACTTGGACAACTCTTCATGGCAGAATTCTAACAAGGGATAGATTAAGAACAATAGGAATTGAGGGGCCAAGCTGGTGTGTCATGTGCTACAAGTGTGAAGAAGATGCGGACCACCTACTCCTAAATTGTCCCTATGTGGAGGAGTGTTGGGATCGGTTACAAAACAGGCTTGGATGGGAGACCCCAAGAAGCAATAAAATTTGGGATTTCCTAATCAGCTGGCCTATCTTCAAAAAGGAAGCATTTTGAGGCCAAATATGGCAAGTAGTGCCCTCAATTATGTTATGGAACATCTGGAAAGAACGTAACAGAAGGATCTTTCAAGACAAATCAAAAGATGTCAACGATCTTATACCTATAATCGAAGGAAGCATTTCGGAATGGATGAACTCCCATGTCAAACTGTAGAGGAAAACAAACTTTACATGTTGGGATGATAACTTAATGAAAAGATGGCAAGCATTGAAAGTCCCCCCCCCTTCTTTTAGTTTGCTCTCGATTCTAAAGCAAAAAGAGCAAAGGCTAAATGGTGCCCTCCACCGAGGGGCAGACTAAAGTTAAACACAAATGGGACTTCTTGGGGTAATCCGAGAAAATCTGGGGCATGATGTATGGGATGATAAAGGCCAGGTAGTTGTGGCATGGTCGATAAAATTGCCCTCCTCTACGAATAATGCGGCAGAAATTAAAGGCATCCTGAATGGTCTTATTCTCTGTAAGGAGAAAGGTCTGGGAAGTATTGAAATAGAATGTGATTTGATAGTGTGTATTAATGCAATAATGAAAGGTTGGATCGGGGATTGGTACTTGTAGTCAAAAGTAATTTGAATCAAAGAACTCATGTAAGAGCTACTAGTACACTCAATCAAACATATATACTCGGAAGCAAACAAAGCATCAGACTATCTAGCAAACCATGGTATAGATCGGCAGGAACAGTGCCTGAGGAGAGATTAGGTGGAAGTATTGCAAGGGTTGGACATAGTAATTTCATCAGAAAATATCTAAAATCTGGCCAGGGGTAAAAAACAAAGCACAAGAAAGGCAGTATACATAAAGGCCATAGACGCTTTAATCACAAATGCATCACTAATATTGGACCATAAACCATAGGAAGCTATCCTGGTCCCAATATACAACCCAAGAATGGCAAAGGAAAGACCCAACGCTACACCTAATCAAATGATTCCAGGACACTCCCCCTAAACCACAAGAACATGAAACAACAGGCTGAAATGAGTTCCAAGGAGATGGACCGCTCTAAAGGAGCTCTTGACATCACAATCGCAGAGAATCTCTCTCAAACCAATAAACCCCACCCCAAATTGCCAAACCCCAAGATCCCACCTGAACTGATAGAGTAGTAGTAAAGAATGCTCCATCTTAACTATTCTTTGGGGGAACTATAACCTATGCCAACCCCAATCCATCCCTGGGCAATCACAGATGGGACCCTAATCCCATCTGTTGGGCCTTTGTGGCCCATTCATCCTACCCTTTTCCAGTCTCTTATAGGGGCCTCATCTTCTAATTGAGGCCAAATCCCAACGTTCACAAAGCCATGAAGAAATATCAAAAAGTTTCAGAATGAAGCCTCATCATGTGGGTTTTGAATTCCAGAAAACTGAGGAATTTCCACCCTTTGTGACGAAACCAGGGCCTTATGTGATAATTTGAAGGGGGCCTTATGCGATAATTTGGAAGACTTAGCTCGACCTTTACTGGAGCTTTTCTTGGTGTGTCTTGGGATATGCCCCTTTAGAAATTGACAGAGTAACAACCACTAGAGCAAGGCGTTTAACACAAAATCCCTAATCTTTCAACACAATAACTTAATTTCACAGCAATTTAAACACTTTACCAGAACACAGTTCTTCTTGACATCCAGAATCAAAGGCATGTTCGCTAAAGGCACACTAATGACAATGCATACACGGCCGCTGTGGGTGGATTCCTCAAAACCCTATTCCTTAAGAAATTGATACAAAATCCTCACCCAACTCAATTTTCTGGGGGACAAAGAGCATAAATTCATACCAGAAAAACAAACCCTCGCTTGGTTACCGAAAGTCAGATTGGAGAATCATTTATTCATTTCTGGTAAATTCCTTAAAAACTGATATAAGAAATGCAAAACCAAAAACGGAAAGATGAAATGTAGTATCATGCATCTCCCATTCACGCTTTAAAAATTCTGAACACACATAAACAACATTGCATACAAGGCCGCCATTAAAGGGTTTCTGAAAAAAGAAAGAACCATTTCTAGCAAATATAAATGCAAAACCATAGCTGAAAGACAAAATGTAGTATTTCCCATTCAATAACCAAAAGACAGTATAAAAGATCATTTTTAAACTATATTTCTATTAGCACTTTCTGAACAAGTTCAGAACTATACTGATAAGTACAGAATATACAAGGTCTTGAATTGGTTTCGTATCTGTGTACTATAACTTCCATTACTTATGCATATACAGTCGTCATCGTTGGGTTTCCGAAAACCCTAAAAAATAAATTTACATTGAGAGCTAAACATCTCAAAAAAGGTCTTTTCCAAAGTAAAATTAAGCAAAACTGGTCAAGTCAACCAGCATTGAAGTCTTCAGCCTTGAAGGCCACGAACTCGTCCAGCTACTCAAAGTCGTCCACTGGCTCATACTGATAAAGCTTCCTAAGGAATTTGTAGGCAACCAAAGTTCGCCCTCGATGCCTCAGGTACTCTCCTTTGGTCAAGTCCAGCAAGAACGGGTAATAGGGCACTCCCAACCGCTGTCCAATATCCCAGGGTTGAGGAATGCCTTCGCTAAGGCGGGCGGCCTCCACGATCTCGTCCAGACCCCCTAACAGATGGGGGTAGAAGAACTTCTTGGTCATACTACAAACCTCTTCCTTTGAAACCTTGAGGTCAAGCATGGAAGCAACGAACCAAGCCGGGATGTCGGTATTCACTCTATACCTCTCTTTTGAAACTAAGAACTTCTCCCCTGAAATAAGCTTTACCGCCTTCATGGTAAGAACTCCACTCTCTTTTGGTACCTGCTTCATTCTCTGATTGGTTATATGCCCCAGGAATGCCAGTTGGCTTTTGTCGCAGGTAAGAAGTATTGGAGTGACATAGGTTGCAGAAAGCACAATTTAATTACGAGAAATCAGTGCATGGGCAGGTTCCTGATTTTTTCAACAAAAAAAATCATGATTTACAAAAAAAGGGTCAACACTCTTTGACTGTGAAGAGTTGTGATTAAGTCTGGAAAAAATCACAGATCATGATTCAGTCAGGCAGTTTTCCAAGACCTTTTAGTCTAAATTTAGGGTTTCTGGGTGTTTTCAATTTTTGTGTTGATTTTTTCACAATTAATTGAAAAAATAATTTATCTTTTGGTTTGCCATGTTATTCCTGAGAAATTTTTGTCTACAATGATAGACTGAACATTTACTTTGAATAAATTTCTCAAGTAAAATTTCAAACCACTACGAGAGTTTTTCTTTCAATTTTTACCCTAATGAGGGTTGAGGTAAAAAACATAGGGCTGCCAGTATTTAGAGGAGTTCTTACTTCATGATGGAATGGCCTTCAATCTTTAGGCCAGCCATTTGTTTTTTAAAGAAAACATCTTACAGTAACTAAAAATATCTTTTGAAGTCTCGTGAAATTTTTTATTATTTGCATTTTTATAATAAATAATGTATATTTTTATTAATATACAATATAGATAACTTGAAATAATAAAATTAGTTTATTTCTGTTTTTAAAATTAGTACATTGTTTTGTAGTTGTTGAGCTTTACTGATTTCAAACCTGGGTAATTTAGCTCTATTTATATTTTTACGATGCTGCGCCAACACTGTAAATAGAATGCTAATATGTTTTTGATTAACATTTCCTTTCTGTATACAGTTTAACAGAGGGACAAGCGCCATGCAACGATATGTAGCTTCACGCCCAATGTTTATAGATGTTGATATCATGAATGCAGATGCAAGAATGGTTCTGGGAGACCAGGGGTTGCAGTCAGGCCCTAACAATGTGGCACGTGGTCTTTCAGCATTGTACAAAGAGATCATAGGTGCTACATATATTTCATGATTCTTTAAAAAAATGATTTTAGGGTTTAATTTTATTGTTTTATCTTTAAACACTTCAATTTTTTAGTGTGACTAGATTTGTATGGGTTTTCACTATTCTATGTTTTTGCTCAAAGAAACTGTCCGAAAAGAAGCTGCTACAATTACAGCTGTTTTCCCTTCTCCGGATGCAGTTATGTCCATCCTTGTGCAGGTTTGTAGAATATGTAGCTGTATTTTTATTATTATTGTTGTTTCTTGAGTTTGTTAAATGGATGACAGCCTAAATTATTTAGATACTGATCTTTGTGAGACAAATTACATATTCCAATGGAATGCCGGATGTATGTCTTTGATGTATTATTTTCTGGTTTTGCAGCGTGTTTTGGAGCAGAGGGTTTCTGCAGTATTGGATAAATTTTTGCCAAAGCCATCTCTTGGAAATCCACCTCCCATGGAAGAAGGAGGTCTTTTATTGGTAAAGCCTTATCCTTCCTCATAAAATAAGCAGTTTTTTCATTGAAATCAGGATGAGATGTTTTAATTGTTTTTTAGGTTCTTGAACATTGCTGTGTTGGTTTATTCTGCAGTATCTAAGAATTCTAGCAGTGGCATATGAGAAGACACGAGAACTGGCTAAAGAGCTGCGGACCCTGGGATGTGGTGACTTAGATGTTGAGGGTAAGTAAAAAAGGACTTGGTAAACATGTTAGTTAAAAGAGCTTGAACTGTGTTTAGGAAAGTGTATTTTGCTTACAATGATGTTGAAAATGCAAACTTAGCAAAATTTTAAGCAATTTCCCCACATAGGGTTGTTCATATCTTTTTGATTAATCTACATCGTGAACTCTCTTTGTTATTTTGCTAAAAAATATTTTCCCTTTACAAGCACTATTTTAAAAATGAATAAATTATATTAATGTCCATAAATGAAGAAAGTAAGGCAACAGGATTTGATAGTACATTCAGTTACAACAGAAAAGTATGAGAGTAAAAGGACACTATATTTGGAAATCTAAGTAAACACCCCACAAATTTGCATGCCAAAATTTTGTAGAATGCTGACTTTATAACTGTAAGTTTAAGGGCCATTGGAGTGATTGGAGATAGAGCGGGAAAGCGTACCACAATATGTGATGAGAATCTCCAATATGTATTGAGACACTTATGAGGTCTTTTCTGACAGTTTAGGGATGAAGAATTCTGAGATTCAATGAAAAAAACTGTAGCAGCAAAAATCTTTCTTGGTAGTAACTTGGCAAACCAAAAGATAAAGATTTTTAAATTTATCGGCATTAAATCGGGAAAAATTCAGGATAGGGTTAGAGAAAAAATCAGGTCAGGGTTGGGGAAAAAATTAAAAAAAGGTGCTGCAAAAACAAAAAAAACCCTTACCCTAACCTATAAACCAATCTTGGAAAATCACGATTTAATTGCGATTTGCAAACATATGCTATTTTTTCCCTTATTGAATCTCAATTTTTTGGGTGAAAAATGGTTTCATGATTAAATTACAATTTTTCAAATGTTTGCAAATTTTTCTTTGATTAAAGTCTAAGTTACCGAATCGCTAGACAATGAGGCTGATTCCGGGTACAAAACGTCCTGAAATCAGAGTCTGTACGGAATCTGCATGGAATCAGTTGGGATTCAGAATTTTCATCTTTAAATTTTGCTAACTTCTGGCATCTGAAAAACCCTAACCAACATTCATTATATGCAAAAAGTAAAAGCCCTAAATGTAATCTGGTTTTGTTTCAGACGAAAATTATGGACCGAATGGAAATTATGAATAGAAAACTCTGTAATTGCTGGCCTCTCATTGGGCATAATCGTACGACAAACTTAAATATATATTTACTATTTTGCTTTCGAACAGTAAAAGACTTATATTGGTATTATTATTTCAGATAGGAATGGCTAGTGCACTGGAGACTCTGTGTGGGTAGGCTTTTGGGGCCAAACAAGTTTTAATGCTCAGAGTTTATATGCAGCGCTCTTTCGCTCTTGGGTTATATTAATCACTAGTGCCTTTGCTTATGAGCATGATTTATGTGTGGGTGGTGCCGATTCTGAAACTCATCGGTCAAGAAGATCAAATTGCGGAGTTGGCAAGGAAATTCACGGTGTGGATGCTGCCCTAGTTATTCACTTACACCTTGGTTTTTCCATTGGCAAGGTTTTTGCAGGTGCAGAGTAAAGTGTTGGCAATGGCGGTGATTGCTGGCAGAGCACTGGTTGTGCACGTGGTGTTTAGGTGGTTGGTTATCTTCAAGTGGGGATGTAGGCTTTGGGGAGCAGCATTAATGTTGGACATCTCATGGTGGATAATCATCTTATCTCAATTGGCCTATGTACTTAGTGGTAGCTGCAAGGAGGCCCGGGGAGGTTTCTCTTGGGCTGCTTTGCATAAAAAAAAAAACCTCCAATAAACCCTCCATTTGTGTCTGGTAAGTCCAAGGAAAGCCATTGGTAGGTGCACAAACACTCACATTGCATCCATCGCATGAGCCAGTGATTGGTGAGAATCATAATCCCTCCTAACCCTGAATAGTTTCATTTATATTTAATATATAATTTAAAATAATTTAATAATTAATATTACAAAATAGTTTTAGGATTTAACCTATTATATATTATATTCTGTTATATTGTTTATTAAATATATATTAATAATTATATAATAAAATTTTAAATTAAAAATAATACAAAATTTTAAAATTATAATTATAAATTAAATTTGTTATGCTTATACAAAACTATTAAATTTAAATATATATATTTTTATTTATGATGTATATATGTAATTTTTAATATATGATTAATATATTTATTTTTTAACATACGTATATTTTTAAATTTCTAATTAATATATTTAATTTTTAATATATATATATTTATGATTTTTATATTTTTTTTGGTACGGATGTACCCAACCCCCCAATTTTTTTTTGCCATACCGACGTACCGTACCCACTTACCAGATTTCGATTCCGATTCAGCATTTTAGATTAAAGTTTAATGTCTCATTTTCTTGGTGAGGACCTCACCACCAAGACTGCATGTGTTAGATTTTTTAGGGGTTGCTCAAATGGTTTTTTGGTGCATAACAATTCAGATATATCAAAGTCTAATTTTAGTGATTTATTTTGTTTGCTAGGACTAGAAAATAAACCCTTTTTTTAGTCTTTGTAACTATTGTTTTAGGTGCAGATTTTTTCAAAGTCTAGGCACTTTTATTAGTTTGTTTTTGGCACTGATTTTAGGCTATACTTAGGTATTGCATTGTCCATTGTCTATTTTATTCTAGGCGGACATAATTTGATAATTTTAGAGTCATCTTTGGGACTAAGTCATCTAAAATAAGTCTTTTTTTGTTGTCTTTTCATTGCACAAGGTTGGAGTATAAGTGAAAAAGTGCATGTTAAGCAGTGTTCCACTGGGACGCGTCCCCCCTGGAAATCCTGCCGTTTCCGAGTCGGGGAAGTATGTTTCCCCCGCCATCCCCTCGTTTCTCTGTCGCCTCTGAGACATTTCTATTTTGAGGGGACTTTTGGACGTCCCCCAAAATGCAAGACTTCTAGACGTCCACCTTAAAAATGCAATAAAAAATGATTTTTTTTAAACAAAAGTAAAAATTATAAACTTTAAATTTTAAAATATTGTTAAAAGCCTAAAAGGCTAAATCGACATGCCTTTGACTTCTAATTTTTCTTCTATTTTCATTTTGCTAGTGTTTACATGGCTGAGAGTGGGTGTTTGAATTGTTCGGGCGATTGGAAGTTCCAAGTATGAGGTTTTTTTTTGTTTCATTTTTTTTTGTGCTTTGCTGGATGTCCATACTCGTCCAAAGCTCCTACAGGTTGCAACTGCACAGTCAGGAGGGGTCGAACCCTGAGAAAATGCAAGCACATTCAAGGCACGTGAACTGTTAGAATGAATGCCTCAAAGAGATGTCATCTTGTGGGATACAGAGTGCGGGCTGCAAGCACGGGAAAGGCATGTGAATTGTTAGATTGAATGCCTCAAAGAGATCTCATCTCGTGGGATACAAAGTGTAGGCATTTTCTCAGGGTTTGACCTCTCCATGAGACTCAGTCTCATATCGACCAGGGCATTTTGATTTTGAAGTACATTGCCACAAAGGAGTAGGGGTGATCAGATTTCAACAATTTTTAATTCTACTTTGCAGAGACTAAGGCCACCAAATTCATTCGGTTTAAGTGCAGCAGAGCCTAAGGGGAAACATAAGATGGCATCTTCACAACCATTGGAAAATTTATTCAATGTGCAAGCAAAGGATGAGGCAGACGATGCCATTGGCAAATTCTTCTTTGCCAATGGCATTCCATTCCATGTGGTTCGCTCTCCTTATTGTAAGGAAGCTATGTCAAAGATAATAAGGGCAGGACAATCATATGTGCCACCATGGGAGACTAAATTGAGGACAACAATTTTGGATCAAAACTATTCCAAGATTAATATTTTGATGGAGAAGATGAAGAGAACCTGGGTCACAAGTGGATGCAACATAGTCATGGATGGGTGGATGGACATTAGGCATCGCCCACTCATTAATATCATCGTTACATCTACAATGGACCCTTATTTCCTTTGGGCTATTGATTGTTCAGGGCATAGCAAGGATGCCCATTATCAGTTCTAGATCCTCAAGGATGCTATAGAGGAGGTTGGGCCACAAAATGTGGTGCAGGTAGTGACAAATGCGGCCCATGTGTGCAAAGTTGTAGGGAAGTTGATTGAGGCAGCCTATAGACATATTTGGTGGACTCCTTGTTGTGTGCATGCTATGGATAATGCACTTAAGGACATGGGTAAAATCAGCTGGATCAAATCAATTGTTAGTGCTGCTAGAGATGTGCAGATGTTTATCTGCAACCACCATACTTCACATGCACTTTTCAAGTCCTTCAAGAAAGAATTCCTGAAGCTTGTAGAGACTCGATATGCATCATACTTTATTCTCTTGGAGAGGATGCTTGAGTTGCAAGAGGCATTGCAACTAATGGTAATGACAACAAAATGGAACCGATGCCCTGAGTCAAAGACACAATAGGGATTGAGGGTTAAGGAGGTGGTGAAGAATGATGTCTTTTGGGCTAATGCCAAATATATTGTCTCCATCATTGCTCCAGTCTTCATAGTTATTAGATTTGGGTATTCTAATGCACCTTCCCTTGGAGAGGTATATGAGTGCATCGATTCCATGCTTGATCAAATGAAGGCTATTGTGCGAGAGAAGGACCCCACAATGCAATTCTACATCGAGCATATTCATCCAATCATTTAGTGTAGATGGGAGAAGCTCAACACTCCCTTACACATGGCTGCCTATGCATTGAACCCAAAGTGGTACGTGCATAGGCCTGGCATAATCACACCTATAGAGGATGCTGAGGTGAAGGAAGGGTTCATGAAGGCCGTTGACAAAATTTATGATCCTATAGAGGCCATCTTGCTTCGTACTGAGTGGACAAAATTTTCCACTCTTTGGGGATATTTAGAGGCGGCCAAGATAGATTTGGAGACTATGTCACAGGAGGACCCCAAGTTGTGGTGGACTATGCATGGGCCTAGATCTTTGATTACTACCCTAGCCATTTGTTTCTTGTCCCAGGTTTTTAGTTCTTATGCTACTGAGAGGAACTGGTCTACTTATAGCTTCATCCACTTCGTTAAGAGGAACAAGCTTACTTCTAGGAGGGCAGAGAAGCTTGTGGCTATACATAGTGCCTTGCATCTCATTGACTACAACACAACTACATACAAGGAGAGTCTAGCAGCCAGATGGGATGTAGAGCCAAAAGAGCCAACACAAATAGATGATGATGCTACACAGATAGGGCTGGTTGGTATTGGTTTAGATGAGGTTGAGCATTTGAGGTCCAATAGTTCCAGTGAGGAGGAGATTGACATGGAGATTGGGGATGATTAGATCATTAGAGGCATTAGGCCATTAGCCATTTACTATTTTGTTTTTGAAGTTTGAAGTTTGAACATTGTTGATTGTAATTATGAATCATGATTATGAAACATCTAGTTCTCGTTCCAATGTCTATTAAGTATATTTTCATTTTGATTTTCATTGTTTCAATGTTCACTAGTTCAATAAAATCATTGCAATGTGTTTAAACTCTAAACTTTACTTATTCCTTAGGCTTCTACAGTTATACATCTTTTTATAACTAATTTTTCAAGTACTATATTTATTTCAGCGCACCGCTCCCCTACCATCGTCCCCCTACCACCCCCAAACTTAGACACCACCGCGTCCCCGAAACGTGTTCCTTTCCATCCCCCCGTCCTCGTCTCCAAAACCCCGTGGAACACTGATGTTAAGGGACCTTAAGTTCGTACACAAGTAAATTTCTCCAGAAACATTATATTTCCTTTCCTTGGGGCATGCCCAAGCACTTGGATGTCGATTTTGAACACTTTTTACTTCCAAATATGACACTCTATCTTCTACATACTCCAGACCACTTGTGTATGCTTTCTTGGATTGAAAATTTGAAAAAGTACTTCTTTGTCAAGATGTGTCTGGGAAACACTGATGACAATTTTTCTGTCTTGACAAGAATTTGAAACAAGGGCTCAGTTTTGACTTATGAATGAGAAAGTGGTGGATGTTGCCTTACAACTTGACACAATATGAAAAATTGCGTATAGTTACAAACATAATTTATCAGGGTGTTTTCTTTGTAAGGCAGGTGCCCATTGTCCCTACAACAATGACATTGTGTCCTTACATGAACCAATAGCCCATATAATTTTTTAAAAATTGCCATTGTTATGCTCTATATTCTTACTAGATTTTTCATCTCATGCTTTAAGTTGATAACTTGGAAGATGCATTCATTTAGCTTTAAAGTTTAAAATAGTCATAGGCACCAACTTTATTGCAACTGAATGGTTCCTTCAATTGCAGGCATGATCATTTTTGAGTCGTACGAGTTTAGTCATATGGAGGCGGTTTTTATGTATAAATGTCTATATTCTGTATAATCTCAATCATGTCTGCTTGTTTGTCCCATGATTTCAGGGTTGGCAGAATCTCTATTTTCTGCACATCAAGATGAGTATCCAGAACAGGAACAAGCTTCTCTAAACCAACTATTTCAAGCCAAGGTCTTGTAGTACATATCCAAGTTTTTATTTCAAATTTTTTTTCCATGAGATGGATTTCAATAAAGAGTGTGATGAAGTAGAACATATTTTTGTCCTTATCAGATGGTAGAGTTGCGTTCTGGAGCACAACCTCTACCTGAAGTTTCTGGTACACTTTCCCGTGGAAAAACATCTGCTGCATTTGCACACCAACAGATGTCAGTTAGTGTCGTTACTGAGTTTGTCCGCTGGAATGAAGAGGCAGTTGTTCGGTGCACTTTGCTATCTCCTCAGGTAAAGGAAACTGGGTAATCAACTTTCTTATGGTGTAGTGAATTGGTTCTTTAGGCAGCACATTATATCTCCTCAGGTAAAGGAAACTGGGTTATCAACTTTCTTATGGCGTAGTGAATTGGTTCTTTAGGCAGCACATTAAATATTATTTCAAATGTATGTTGTGTTGCTAGTGTGTTGAAACTTGATTTGATTGATTTTACAATTGATATTTCTTGAGCTGATTAGTTTTACTAAGATTATTTATATTGATATAGAAATATATTATTACTAATATTTAATCATTTGGACAAGACTGGGGAATGTTCTTGAAAATATTTTCTATGTCCTTTTGAGTTGAAATATGCACAGGCATTGGAGTAGAAACATGGCTAGTGTGACATGGTAGTATATATTGTTAATATAAAAAATTAGATATGGGTAATTCACCAATCACTAACATCATCTCTTTTGTATGTTCTTTAATTTTACCTTTTTTCCACTTTTTCCTTACTTCAGGATTGTTATCACTTATCAGTAATGGGTCTCTTGCATTGTATGATACAGCAGATTCTAGATTCTATTATTGCGAGGGTAATGCAAATGTTTTGCACATGTACCATTTCAGTATCTATCCTCAAATATGGTTTGTTGTCTGTGACTTGAATCCTAGGAGTATTTGGTGGATAACAGAAAGATTGAGAACTGATTGATTGGGAGGCAGGGTATGCAACACAGGTACAATAAAAAAGTCTGGGTGCATGGTTAAGAGAGTTGAATGTAACAACAGTTATATAACCAATCTATTTGTCATCTCTATCAAGATCATGATATTTCCAATAAAACTGTACAATTCTTCTTTATTCGACTGTGGAATTCCAACTAAGCTCTGAGGATTTCCTTACAATCAGGGGTGAACTCTGTCGTGAATTTTTGTGATTTTTTATTGGAGACTTGGTTATTCTTATTGTTCAGAGAAGAACTCTGATGCATTTGGGGCCCATTTTTGCCCCCTAATGATCACTGGGGTGAGGCATCTTTCTAATTGATGTTACAACTAATGAGATTGAAATTTCTCATTACATATTCTCGCCAAACAAATGCGGGACATTTGGTATCTGTCAAAGTGGCTCAGTTAACTAATGCTAGAGACACCAGAACTGTAATGAATTGGATAGGACTTAAACCATAGACAAACACAATGTTGACAACATATAACTGCAGAGTACAAACTGTTAACTCACAATGCTTACTATTTTCTTGGCTAGATACTTTCTCTTTATCTTTCTAAATGGTATAATGCCTAAAAAGTTAGATGTAATAGTCATAAAAATAGTTATAAGATAACCCCTGATTTGTAAATTCTGGACTCTGTTGAAGGTCAATCCTTTGTGACCCAAGAAATTTTTTATGCAGTCAACTCCAAAGGTACTCTCCTGCCCTCCATGCTCACCATATTGTAATGATGATAATAGGTTTAAGAGGGTCAGAAAGGCCCATCACAAGAGGTCCATATATGAAATCCAGCAGAGACAGAAGGGTTCTGAAGCCAACAAGGCTTCACTTTAAATGAAAGCTTAGCAGTCACAAGCTTCCTGCCACAACATATCACAGTGCCAATTGAGTACATTGATCCACTTATATATATTGCCTGTTTGGATAGTTAACCCCTTCACATGTGTTCAAGTTCGGTAAACACCTCTCTCCCTGATTTCTTTTGACAAGTTGTAGATTTACGGTTCACCTCTTAGCTACAAACTGACCTGAGGTATGTAGTTCATATTTAGTTGCAGGGTTTGAAAGGTAAACATGTCATAATCCTCTGAGATGGGTGACTTCATTTTTTTGTCTCTCAGACATGCCAGTTATGTTCTGTCCAAAATAAGTTTAATTCATTGAACTCACATAGTCAAAGGTATATCTCGGATTGGAGGTGGATTGAATGCAAGTGGTTGAAAGTTGGCTGTAGAGGTATTTTCTCATGATAGGCGTCTACTAAATACATTAAGACATGTTGACTTACTATTCAAAATGGTAAGTGAACATGTTTATTCAGAGTGCATGTCTAAATACTAAAGCTAACTTAGAAATTGGCTTTTGATTAAGTTACATGAAAAGTTGTGTTATACCTAACAAGCTTGTCTTATGAAAATATGCCTACTTTATACATATGTTTAAGTGACTTAATGACTACACACAAAACTTGTGTGAGGCATCCCAGACATAACACTTCTTTGCAAAAGAGAATTCAAAACACACAAGCATTGACATGCACAAATACTAGGGAGAGTCTAAGTAGGGGTGTGCGGGAGATGAATGGTTGTTTCATTTTGTTTGTTCACGCTGCTTGCAATATATCTCTTTCATACATTGTATATATGCAAATGAGATAGAAAATATCCAGAAATCTGCATATAATTGGTTGAATGAAATATAAACTAGTCAAACATGGAAATCAATGGATTATCCTTGCATAGTCAGCACTTTGTGTTTACTTTTTTCAGCTTCTTTTTGTTTGTTTAGTTTAATTTGTTTATTTATTTGTATTTTAAAATTGACATGCTAATATTTTTACATTGCTTTTATAGCTGTTCTCCCTGCCATCCCCAAAACCTGCCCCCTTGTCCCTCAATCCTCAAAATTTGTAGAAATTCAGAGATCCCCATTAACACTTTTATTCAATCATGAGATGTTGGATTTGTTTTTCTATAGAATCTCCACCATAAACAGCTAGAGCTCTTAACTTATTCTTCTAGCTACTTCACTTGCTTGGGAAGCTAATTTTATACTAGATTCTAGAACAAGAACTTGTGGATAAGGATCCTTTTTTTAAGTTTTCCCGAATTGAATATGCATAACAAGAGTTTTGTTCTGCATTTCCAAAAAGTGGATAGTGGTATTGAAAACAGAAAAATTTCAAACAAATTGACTGAAGCCTTAATGTTTGATATCAAAATTATTCTTTCAACATTGCATCAATAACACAACAGTTGAAACTTCAAATTACAAAAGTGTATAAAACAAACAAAGATAACTACACATTTAAATCAGATTTTTATTTCTTCAAAAAACTTGCAAGGAAGCCTCTGCAAACTGTTCACCACAGCTGCATGGTATCTTATCGCTGTATATATTTAGCAAAAGTCTAATCTTCAAAAATCTCCTTATCTCTTGCAAGAGAGAGTTCAAAGATAAGTCTAAGTCATTAATGTAAATCTACACTTTATTAGACTTCATTAGCTAAACAAAAGACTTCAATTTTTTATTAAAACTGAAATGCAAATAGAATAACTCAAATCACTTCCAACATGTTCTCACTGAGCTTGTGCAGAAGTTCCTATCTGAGCTTAAAGCTCAACAGGTATGCATTTAAGGACAACAGTTCAGGAGGCCATTTTTTATATATGTATATGCAAAGAATTTCATGTTATTACTAGTTCAGCTATGCATGACATCAAGATTCAAGTTTAGACATTCATATAATGCAACAAATTCGATATTCAATGTTCTATGTTCATTGATTCAAGTATAGCAGCAACAAAAATGCCCAACAATAGGCATAACTGTAAAATTATAGATATAAAAAAATACAACTTTCAACTATTAGGCTTCCTACGGCTATGCCTCAAGTTCAACAAAGGATCAATTTTCACATTAAATGGTACAACAAAGGATGAATATTCAACTTAATATATTGAAAGAGTATCAATGTACATTTTAGATGAATGTCAAAGTATCTTAAACAATATTAAATTACTTAAATGCTTAATAAAGGAACAACACTGAGCAGTAATACATATTAAATAGAGTCTTTGAGTATTGATTATATTCTGAATAGTATTGAATTGGTTAGGAACGTTTGGTTTCTAAATAATAATATCAGGAGAAGCATATTCATTTTGGAAGAGGTGATTTGCTTTCCTCTGAAAAGCCTATAAGCAAACCATTTAGCAAAAAATGTCTTCTAATAGCTCCTAGAATACAAAAAATCACATACAAAGGATCAATTTTTACATTAATATCAATACCTTGAGCTTCAGGAGTTGAGTCATGCCGATCTAATCTGCTTGGAACTTGAAAAGTGTGTCAGGTTTTTCAACTCTTAGGAAGCTTATAAAACTGGACACTAACCATTATCCGATGCTTGTGAACTGTCTCAAGAGGATTTGTGTTGTTGGATGAGGAGCTGAAATGACTTTTTAAATATTTTTAAATTAAAAAAACTGACTTTTTTATTAAAATAAAAAAGGGGGCACCTGGTCATCCCCGTACACTCTGATGTTCATGTTTGTGTTGTTGGATGTGTTGGGTGAAAATTATGTAATCCGTTTTCAACAGATTACACAACCTTGATTTCAACCACAACTGTGTGAGATGTAATCTCTCCTCTTAGAAAGGGGAGGTGCCCTTCTTACTGCCTACAGAAGCTAAGTAAAACTAATTAAATATTCACAAAATGTACACTACAATTACAAGATGGGGGGTGTGTCACATTCATACTTCTCTCTTTTTTCAGAGAAGATGTTTTACAATGCTTCACAGTTGATAGTTCTGATTCAAAACAACTTTAAACTAAAAACAAGCAGTAATTCCAATATCTCTATCTTGTCAAAGCAAAGCTTAGAGATACCAAGGATGATAATAATAAACAATAAAATGAGAAAGAAAAGCTAATGAAGGCACAAAATCGTTATGTAGCTTTTCGTCGATGGATCCTTGAGATACGTAATGTTTGTCGTATTAGAAGCACAAAGTCTTCTTAGATACAACAATTCCACGAACAACATGAACAATTACAAGCACAAAGTCTTGTAGATTATTCAACAATAGTATTCAAACATAAACACAAATCCAAATAAAGAGTGTAACACAAAGTCTACATAGATTTATCCAAAGCCCTTAGATCTCACACACTAATCACCACCAATCTTAATCAAATTCAAAAGACGATTGATCCAACACAAAGTCTGGTATGCAACTTTCTTCTTTATTGATTAGATTCAGATTCACAAAGTTGAACACAAAGTTTCATACATTTGTTTCAAAACGAGCAGCACTTCGTTGCTAGAGATAAAAGATAAAGATTACAATAGAAATCCCTCCTATTTATAAAAGAGAGGGAAGAGTAAATCTAGGAAATTAGTTGAGCAAAATTAGGAAAGTTAGGTGAGCTAAAGTAGGAAAATCTCACCTAACTTTGACTTAGTCAAAAATGTTGTCCATCTTTTTGGGAAAACATCTCAGATTTTACATGCAATTACATTTGCTCAAAAGACATTTAAGATGTCGAAAACTATTTACAAAATGCGTAAAGGAAAGCATAAAAATATTCAACACTAGAGAAAAGAAGCCTTCATGTTTCCTTGTTTTGGGCACGAAAGTCTTCATATCTCTTTCTTGTCTCCAATACAAATGCATCATCTGGACCAACAATGTAATCCACAATGGTGTGAATTCTGGTGATTGATCTCCTGGCAGATGAGTGAATCTTTTTGCACCTGTCAAGATACGTCTTGAGGTTGTCAAGAGTTAGCCGTGTATCACAAATGACATGCATATAGGCCTTTGAAAAGTCTGTACTCTCTACTTGCTTCATGACGACTTCTTTGAAGATCTTAGAAAGTTCACTGGCCGGGAGGAAGATACGGTTTTCTTCAAGGAGCTATCCCAGTAACTCTTTAATTCTCTTTTCAAGGATAGTATGATGTCCTTCGACATCTTCTTGCACTTGGTGGAGATCTTCGAGAAGAGACTTGATCACTTGGATGCGGTGTTTGAGTGATTCTCTTACTTCCACATATTTCTCCTTGTCAGGAATTACCCTTACTTCCACCAACTTGCTGAGCTTTGCCTGTTTCATTTGTGACCATAATGATAGGCATTTTTCCATTTCTTTGCGCTCTTGGGAAAGAATACTTTCTTCTTTATCAAGCTCTGATTTGAGCTTGGCTATCTGGGTAGCTTTCTCATCTGCAACAATTATAACCTGTGAACCATGTTCTATAATTTCATCCACGAAATCATACAACACTTTGCCTTTGGAGGAAAACTTCTCTGCCTTTTTCACAGCTGGGTCCTTAGGGCTTATCATTGCCAAAGGTTGTACATTACTTGAAGATCCTGCAAGTCTCCTCAAAACAGTTGCATAATGCTCGACCTTCTGCTTGAACATATCTCGGTCTTGTTCCATTTTTTGTTAAGCCTTCCTGCCAACGCATCTAGGACTACTTGAGCATCTGCCTTGGCACTTTCATTTGTCACTTTGCTAAGTTGGACTCTAGTGACAGTGTATTCCTCCATGTTCACATCTCCTTCCTCACGTGGCGGTATACCAATCTCTGCAAACTTATGACCAGTCTTGTCAACATGAAGTCTTGAATGTACTTTGGCCTTTTTCTTCCCCTTGGCTTTTGGAGGGGCTATCTCTTCAAGATCGAGCTCTTATAGAGAAATCATTTGCTTCTTCCGCTTCGACACTTGAGATACCAACCAAGGGGGAAGAGAGGTAGTATGTGCTTCTTGACTGACCATCAACTCTTCTGTCATAGCCACTTTTGTAGAAATGACTGGTATGGTGACAATTGGGGTAGGATTTGTCATAACCACTCTAGTAGATTGCATGCCAAGTTGACCTTGCAAAGATTCATTCATGAATATGTTGAATTCAGCTTTAGAAGTGATGTCATAGGATGGAAATGACAAACTGGGAATGGATGATGGAGGGCTTGACAAAATATCAATAGTTTGTGTATTTGAAACTGATGGAGGAGAGGCAAGCACGGTTGATACTGCAGGGGGGTGAGAAACATCCACTGCATGTATGGTAGATGTGGGAGGAGGTGTTGTAGGAAAAGGAGGTGGAGGAGTGTTAGGATTAGGAGGTGTGTGAGGAACATTTGAAGTTATGGGCGATGATGTTTGAGGAAGATCTTCGACAACATTCTCATTTGGAGATAGAGTTTGTTCTTCATCATGACCGAGTTCCTGTCCATCACCTTCTTGTTCACCTTCTTGTTCTTGTTCTTTAGACTCTTGTTCTCCTACGGAATCTTCTTCCTCTGCAGAGTCTTCTTCCTCAGAATCTTCTTCTTCAGCAGATTCCTCGCTTTCATTTCCTTCTTCTTTGGAATCTAACTCTTCAAAAACAGGGCCTTTCCCTTTTGAATGAGATGGTTCAGATTCTGTGGCCTCTTCTTCTTGAACTGCCCGTGTATCCTTCTTGCCAACAGTGAACTTGATTCTAGGGCCTCTTCGGGAAGAAGAGGGAATAGCCGCATGCTTGTCTTTTGTGTGGAGTTACTGTTGTTGGATGGCTTCTGCTCTAGGTTCTTCTCCTTTTGAATTTGTCGTGAAGGCTTTCATTTGGAAACCATGTTTGTGCAACCATTTTGCAGTGTTGGCCAATATGGGAGCAAGCCTTTCCCTGATGAAAACACTTTTCTTCTTAGACCATTGTATTGCAGGCAAAGGTCTCTTAGAAATTTCATTTTCATCATAGGCAGCGTTCATGATGTCACCAGGATCTTTGAAACCCTCTGGTAGGTCAACAATACCAAGATCCCTGATTTGCTCTACGGTTAGCCTGCAATAATCCATTTTCCGGATATCCTCTTCATCTCTGCATTCAACCCATATGTCTTCGAAGCGGTACTTATGGCTGTGATCCTTCTTCAACTTCCTATTCACATTTCAGTAATCAAAGTCAAATCTGTATTTGTATGTCCTTATTGTCATGATTTGCATTTCTGCATAGATTGATTTGGCCTTTTGTACACTCTGAATGGTATATCTACCAATCGTTAGTGGAAACTTGAAACCCTGTTTGTGAATCCTCACTCATTCCTTGTGAACTGCGATAAGTTGTCTGCACAACTCCATGAGTATCCATTTATCTGAGGGATACCTGGGCAACATGTAAGGACACCCAGTGTAGCAACCTACCCTCATGTAAGTGAAAGTTGGAAATTGAAAGAATATACACCCGACCTTACCACTTTGTAGGCCTCGTCAAATACTCTCTTCTTTTCGAGAGTTGGGTCAAAACTAAAAAGGTCAAAACTAAAAAGGAGAGGTGCAAAGAAGGTATCTGTGACCCTCCTGAAATGATGAAGGCTTTCCTTCAGCTCCAATTGATAGAAATACTTGTACACAGGTACCGAGTGTCGGTTTCCCTTTGTAGATAACCCTGGGAATTGCCTCATCACGGCTGCAACATACACCAAATAAGAAGTCATATAAAACTTCAAAGTGGTTGGCACATTTATTAGTTGTTCATGAATTTCGTCACTGATTTGTGTTCCCCAATCAATGTGAACTTTCTGTATTCTTATGATCCAAATGTACTCATACATGCACTCCTGAAAATGAGATGATTCAGGCAATCCGTTAACCCTGCTCATGAGGGTAATCATGTCCCTGACATCTTCTTTGAAGTCACTTCACGGAAGCCCCTTTGGCCATCCTGAGATGGTAGGCCTAGGTGTTTTCAACCATTGGCTATTAATCAAATTTTTAGCCTTGGTGGGATTTGCATCATAAACTTCCTGCAGTTGTTGCATTGAAATCTCGGTGTATCTTTCCATGTGTGGAACTCTGAACACGATGTCAAAGAATTCAGGGTCTAGCCTCATCATCACTTGTCGGGAGGAATCCATTACACTTCTGCTCTCTCGGATGTAGTGGGATGCAACCTTGAGAACGAATTCTGTATGATGAGAAGATGTTGGGAATGTGGACACTAGATGTAGATTACTATGTACAATAGCTCTCAAACTGTCTTCCATGGGCTTTTGTTCAGTTCTTTTAACAAAGTCTACAAGGTCCTGATGACCTACCTTGGTGTCCTTTATTTCGTCCACCTTCAAGATCACCATTGTAGGCGGATAGACACCTTGGTACTTGTATTTCATTTTGCCACCTTTCTTGGAAGACGATGGAGGCTTCTTTGCTGTCATCTAGAAGAATTAGGATCAAAGTATATTACTTTCAAGATCACTTTACGAGATCTGGAGAGAAACTGCAAAGATGGTGAATCAACAGATGTTAGGCCAAAATGAAGCATTGGGAAGTGTGAGGCAAGCAAGCAATGTGGAGCAAGTGTGAAACAAACAATTAGGCACGAAAAACGAAGCGAGATTGAAGAAACGATGTTTGGAGCGAAAACAGAGTGATTTTGAGGTGTTAGAAGAAAAGTTGTCAAATGTGTAGGAGTGCTGAAAATCAGCGCTCCTACACTTGGAGAGATGATTTAATATGTAAGGGTGCTGAAAATCAGTGCCCTTACATGTTCTGCATATAAGATTGCCAAATGTGTCAAGGCGCTGAAAATCAACGCCTTGACATTTTGTCAGAGACTTGGAGAAAACTTGAAGTGTATTGGTGGGTTTTTTAAGCACTCTTACATGTTCAAGAAGTTGTACTCCATGTAGGAGCGGTGATTTTCATCGCTCCTACACTTGGAGTTTGTGAAAATCATAAGGTGAAATGGCGCTAATTTTCACTGCTTGGACATTGACTGTGTTGAGAAACTTGGTGTCCGAGCGGTGATTTTCACCGCTTGGACATCAAGAGTCTTCCAATCACAAATGATGAAATTTAGTTTGCATACATTCCAAATTTCACCGCTCGACTTAGAAAACAAGTGAGACATTCGAAAATAGGAAGGAAAGAAAACGAAGGAGAAACATGGGTGGCAAAACAACCTAGGACGCACTATCTTAAATTGCAAACAAAAACCCTAGCTCGAATACAAAGAGCAGATGCGATATGGAAAGAAGGAATGGTGGATCGAAAATACAAAGAAATCAAAATCTAAACATGCAAAACGTACTAACAAGTTGAAACAAAATTTACAAAGCTTCTTAAAACGAATAGCAAGAAGAGACACGGAGAAGAGAAAAGTAAACGGCATACCTAGAGGAAAAATGTGAAAACCCTAGCTCGAAACAATGAAGAATCTCCAAACGTTGGTTGTAGGAGGTTAGAGAGTTCCCAGCACGCAGAGGAGGAAGGAAAATGAAATGAAATGAAGTTTAGATATCCTAAGATGACTTAAAAGTCACTTAAAAAGGTGTAATAAATGAACGAAGAGTCTACATTGATGAAAGTGGGTAAAGTGGCGAAAAAGATGCAAGAGCGGTGAAAATCACCGCTCTTGCACTTTTGACTAGGTGAGACAAAAATGTGCACAAGCGCTTGTGCATTTCACAGCTTGGACAAAGTGTAGGAGCACTGAAAATCAGCGCTCCAATACTTGGAGAGAAAAATGACTAAGGTAATATGTAGGAGCACTGATTTTCAGCACTCCAACATATTTCACAATTTTTGACTAACTCTTGTTGTACCCCAAAATTAAAATTTTTGTTACACTTAGACATTTTGAAGAAATGAGTAAAAGTCTTAATGAAGCAGTCAAAAAGGTCAAAATTTGGGTGTGCATGTCTTGCATGGGGGATTAAAACACAAAATTTTCAATTTACGGCGATGCAGATTACCCTTTAAAGGCGGCTTAACCTACAAAACCCGGATCTGATTTTTCATCCCCTAAATTTTAGGAAAAGCTATTTTTAGAATTTTTTAGAAATAGTAGCGTTTTACGGGTTTTCAGGTTTCTTCCGAAGCGGATCTTGTAAAATTTTCACAAAATAGAAAGTTGGTCCGGCCGAGAGTCAAGCGATTTTGATTGGCTCAAAATGTGTCCGTATCAGGCTGGTGCAGTCGGAATCTTAAAATAATTAGTTTTGCCCTACTGGGTCTATTCAGCTTTTTCAGAAGCATATCTGGAGTTCCGAGGTCATCAATGGAGGTCATCCGACTGCCAGGCGTTAATTTTAGCATTCAAAACTTCCAGCAGAAAGTGAAATGATGAACATGCACGAGGATCGAGGAAGGAAAGTGAAAAGTCATGAAAATTTTCTAAGTCTGCTAAGTTTGGGCGCCCCAGTTGAAGAAAGGCGCCCACCTTTTTAGGGCACCAGATGAAGAAATTAGGGTTACGGTCTCCAATGGAAGTTGCTCAGTTTTCAGTCAGCTTCGCGATGGATATCCCCGTCAGAGCATCTGATGATCCAGTCTCCGGAAAATTCAAGTCAAAGTAGAAGGTATGAAGTGAAAATCTGAAACTTGAAGTTGAATAAATTATGAATTTTTCTAAGTCTGGAGAAACTGGGCGCCCTAAGAAGAGA
>VDFB02362303.1:0-25000 GCA_007258455.2 Sequoia sempervirens
GAATGAATTGGCTAAAATTTGACACTTAAATCTTAATAAAGAATTGACATTGTTTACAAACACTTCTAGGGAATTTATTGAATTGTAAGGGTTATGTTCTCTATATTCAAAAGCCTAGGATATGTAATACTTTTGTATATAACCCTCAATGTTAATAATAATATTTGATATTATTATAACTTAAATATGTAGTCATTTAAAGTTGTATTGAATGGTAATTTCATGTTGATAATTAGTAAAATGTTTTTGAATTATTTATTTTCCTCAATAATTTCATTTGAAGCAAATGTCTTGACTTGATATTGGTATTGGAGCTTCAACAAGATATTATTTTTCTATACCTTCTGAATCCTCCAAGTCTTCTAATTTATTTCCATGCTTTTTTAATCCTCCAAATATTCAAATTTGAACTTGGAGACTCAAAAATAATATCAATTTGGAGATAGAAAAATGCAAAAAAATTTGTCTCTATAAGAGCCTTTGGATGTGGAGAAATATTCCATCACATGCAAGAATACAACTCACTATGGGAGAAAAATTGAAAGATTTGCATGATTCCTGTGATATTTTTTATGGCATGCATGATTAATCCCATGTAAACTAATAAAAACATTCAAACTATGCAAAATAATGGAATTGTAAGTTTGCCAACTTTGTGCAAAATAGTTGTAAAATGTGAAATTTGAATTTCGCCCAAATAATAAAGAGAACTTCTACACACAAGTTACAAATCAATTCAAATAATTTATATGGTTCCTGTGCAGTCCTTCTCCTCTGCCTAGTGGCTCATCGTTGCATGTCACTACACACAACTGCTAGTATTGTTAGTTTGAAATGGTTTATTTTTCACTTTTGGATCACTTGTGTATCTATAGATTTGTCATTTCTTGTTCATATTTGATCATATTTTTATTTTTTTTATGTTCTTTGATTCACCAAATTCATCTTTGTTTTATTTCTATTTTGATTAAAAATATTATGAAGTACTTTAGGAGGTTACAAAAATTTCTAGGGGACACAATTTCTATTAACACTTGCAATCCTAACTATATCTCCCTAAATAGTTATTTATTTCTTAAGGTGGAATTAATAAAAACATTAGATGCATATGCATTGTAAGTTGTTCTTTTAGCTAAGTAAGCTTATCCCACATGCATGGGAGTTGGTAGTTATCTTCAATGTATTTAGTTTAAACAGAGGGCTTTAATAAAATAATGGGTTATCAATGAATTGTATTATATTGAGCATGGCTCTAGGAAGTTTCACCCTCTAAGAGGCCAACAATATACTATAATGTGACTCTATCAATTCAATGTAATAGTGGCCACTATATTCTTAATTACAATGTTGGTTAACAAATTATCCACTATTTGAAATTTGAAATTTTTTACTTTATTGCCAAATCTTAATGCAAATCACCAACCAATAGTTGGGAAAATTATTTCTATGTGAAATAATTTACCTCTAAATTTCTTTTTTGTGAGGTATAGCTCCCTAATTATAATTTTCTAAAAAATTAAAATTTAATGGGGTATGCATTGCTCCCTCATTATACTTTTCTAGAAAATTAAACTTCAATGGGGTATGCTTTTAACCAGAAAGTAGAAAAAATAAATGATTCAATCAATAAATAATTGCAAATATTATTGGTGAATCCTTATCAAATATGATTTCAAGTTGTGAAAGATATCTCCAATTACCTTTAGAGAAAAACTTATTGAACAAATGATTCTATACGCCAAATTACCTCATTCCATAGTGGTTTGTCATACTGAACTATTATGCATGATAGCGAGGATAGAGGAGCATTATCCAAGAGAATGATGATCCAAATCTTGAAAAAATTGAGCTACACTCACCAAATTTGAACTCGTGCCTTGTGAAAAACAATAGTTAGTTACCAATGAAATCTTTCAAGATGGGAAAGAGATATTCTATTACAGGGAGCACATTTGTGATGGGGAACATCTCGGCTTCACAAAGGTCAGCAGTGGAGGCCTCTCACAAGAGAATTAATATTCCTAACACTTCCAAATTAAAATGCCATAAGTGCACAGGCACAAGGATTGAAAGGGGCTCTAATACCATATGAAGGTGAATGTACTTAATTGCATAAACATTGATTGTACTATTTGATGATTACATCAACATATATAGAGTGGTACAAAGGAAGTGGTGGCACAAATGCGGTTGCATAACCGAATACCAAAAATTACTCAACAATTATAATGTAGTATGACAACAAGATGGACATTTAAATCATTTTTTTTTAACTGAATCTTCATCTTTTGGGACCTATAGCAACTTAACTGATAAGAATTTGAAGATGATGTGAACTAGAGATTTGTGGAAATTTATGTGTAGATCCTAAATATATATATTTTAAAATTTTCCAAAATAAATCATGAATATTTAAACATGTCCTTTAATAACTAGTTTTAAATGAAAAACAACAAATTTTCAAAAAGTAATATTTATGTCGTCCAACATTTTTTTTTTTTGATAAAGGATAAAATTCTAATTTTTGAAATAGATTCTCAACATCAATATAGAGGGAAAGGATATTTTTTCATAATTTTTGGTTGCATATATATTTTTTAATTAATTTTTGAAGTCATTGTAACTATAATTTGGACATACATGTGTGTCATCTAACATAACTTGTTCTATATATATTGAAATCCCTAAATTTTTTTGGTGAGACAAGAACATCAATATGGAGGGAAGGGATATATTTAATTTTTTTTACAATTTTTTACCATTTTTCAATCTCTATGGAATGAAGACCTTGATGTTTGGAGAAAAACCTATGTTCAGTAAAAATTGAGAATTAAATTCTTGATAAAATGGAAACATATCAAAATTATACTTGTTGGAAAGATCATTTCAAGGGATGATCTTGCAAAATATCTTTTCAAGTTAAGCTCATCTAAAGGTCAAACCCAAGGTTTGAAACTAAAATTTTTGAGGAGATTTTGATGTAGATTCAAATTTTTTCTTTTTTACACCTTTGATCAAATGACCTTTGATTGAAGGTCATTGGGTAAATACGTGTTTGTTTAGTCCTCGAGCTTCAATCAAAGTGTAGTGTATTAAAATGCATACCCTTGCATTTTCACACTTGTTTGGGCCTACCTTGCTTTAATTATGCTTATTTATGGCTTAATTGGTCCTATTTTGCATTCACAATTGCTATGAATTACATCTTTTCCGGGATAATCCTAACATTCTCCAATGCATAAATGACAATTTAATGATTTCATTAGAGTGTCCCTGATTTTGGAGTTGGGACTAAAATGCCACCTAGGGCGTGTTTGTCCCCCAGAGGTCTTGGGACCCTAATTTTGAGATATCTTAATTGGGCCCCTTTTTGGTGTCTATGCCCCAAGTTTTTAGGACTTGGGACTAAGATGCCACCTAGGGCATCTTAGTCCTCCTTGAGCCTTTTTCAGGATTTAATTTCAAATTTTGGTGGGATTTAGCCTCCTTTATTTAATGAATTCATATGTCAGCTTGGTGTGATGTAATTTTTGGATATTAAGCATAAGTATAAATACAAGATTCATTCATTCATTCTAATCCAAGTCTTTTGTGAGAGCATTCATAATATCAAATTGTGTTCATAAGAGGCTTCAAGAGTAGTTCTTCAAGCATTTGGAGCCATCATCAAGATTCAACCATCCTATCAAAGAGCTTTCTTGCATCATGTGTGTTGTTGTGCTAACATTTGTGATATAGGGTTTTGATTCAAGCAAGAAATTCAAGTCCATATCTTTGGTTCAAGATCCATATCCATTTTAGCCATTGCACACAAGTTTTTAGACTTTAGAACAAGGGTTTGGTGAGTTGTAGCATTGCATGTTGTTTGTTCACCATTTATTTCATTATTCTATTTAATTTCAAGGTTTAATTACCAAGAAGGGGTTTTACCAAGGTAAACCCCCATTCACTAACAAAAAATAAGTTTTTCCCCTCTTGCATATTTGTGATTGTAGATCTATGTTGAAGTATTCAAAATCATTTGGAGTGCACAGTTGTAATAGTTGCATTACAAAGTTGTAATTTTCACGGAAACTCACCTATAGGCCATATTAAGAAGATTCAAAACTTAAGATCGGAAAGGAAGCAAGTGCACACCTTGGAGCTCAAGACTGCATTCAGAGTTTTTAGAAATCCAGAATGGGAATAATACACCATCTTGGGCATCTTAGCCCCCCTAGGCATATTTTTCAGATATTTTCTGAGATCTTATTTCGACATCCATAGACTCCACATTTGATTTGAAAAATAGTAGCAAGACTAATACGCCATCTTGGGTATCTTTTTCCTCACTGGCATATTTGAAAAGCTTCTTTTTGTTGTCTTTCATTTTTTTATTGTGCTTGTTTGTCCTTGATGAAAAAACTAGCTTTGGTGATACATGTTGGTTTTGGTGACATACATTTTCATGATCTTGGTGGCACATGATGATTACAGTTGATTTACATGGTCTTTACACATGGTTCATGGCATGCAATTACAGGGCGCTATAAGTCATATTTATCCTTCTCATGATTTTAAATCACAGATTTGGTATATGGTCATTGATGTTTGGCATGGTATAAATGATGACATTTACTTATTGAACAAGTATCTTAGACACTATGCACAATGACTTACACATACTAGCAGATACATTTGAGGTATACATTTGTTTATACATTGATGCATTTTTTCCTGAGCTGACAGATCAAATGATATATGAGTGGCACATCTTATGTTTTCACAAAACATACAATTTATGGCATTGTTTCATAGTGGTCAATCAATTTGTAAAGTGGTCTGGTATTGAGCAACATTATTATTGTTTGACATTTGATTACATTGCATCGATATTTGATATGGTTATAGGGATCTTGGTTTATTGTTGACTTCCACTGGCATATACATTTGAAAAGGTGTTTATACCATGTTTTACTTGGTCAGCATCTCTTGTAAAAAGAATTTGTTTTCTTTATACTCCTAATGAGTATCGAGTATACTAAGCATGTGATATAGGCATTGGTTGAATTTCAAATGAAGACTTTTTAAAAAGTCTCTGCAATGTTGATAATATTAAGGATCAACATTGTTGATTAATGTTTTGAGTTTAATGTTTATATCGAGTTGTATGAGACTCAATGCACATGTGACTTCACTTCAATTATTAGTGACTTGGAATTCATAGTGAACGATTGGTTATGATGTGGAATGATTTTGTTGGCATATGTGGTTGAAGACTTGTCATCCGTTTTAAAAGCATAATAATGGTTTCTTAATTATTGTGTTTTGATTTATTTCGGACTTCAAAATATTGTTATGATTGTTAAAGTCTTTAAAAAACTTAAAAGAAAGAAATTTAAGGCAATATCATTTTGAAGGGTTTGGAATCCAAGTCACCATGAGGATATTTTGTTCTTAGCTATAAATCTATTCTTCTTTGGCCAACACTAGAGGAGTTAACTTCAAGCTCATTGCAAGCATGGATAGTAGGTTATGAGCTAGAAAGAGCTTGGTAGTTAATAAGTGACAATGGCTCCTCCAGCTGGGCAGTTGTGGTTGGATTCAATGATCTTTGTCTAATATTTGTTTGATTTCTTCATTGCATAATAAAGTATTACTTCTATTGTTTGAAGAAAGTAAGAAAAGGAAGTTAATGCTTCTTGAAGCTCAAATCATAACTGAAAAGTGTGTTTATTTCTATTAAAATATCTACATTTGAGATTAAGAAAAGTTTATTGGGTAGTGAAGTGATTTTGTTATTGTTGAAATCTTTGTTAAATCATGGAGTTAGAGTTTGTTTAAAAATCTCTATGAGTTGTAACTAAAATGTTTATCTTTAAAGGGTTTGTTTAAAAGAATTGTTTTAGGGTTGTTCTTTTAAAAACCCTAACTTGAGATGGTTCTTATAGGTGTAAAAAATGTATGCATATATTATGTATCTATTTAAGATGGGTTTTTGGTATTTCTCAAGTAATTGTGGAGAGAAGAAAAAGAGATTTAATGAGTACTCCTTAAGTGATTATTTTGATACAAAAATTTGTTCTATATTGAAATTTTGTTTATTATTTGAGAATATGTTGACACACAACATTCGTCAATGTGCTTAATGAAGATATTCATAGTCTTCTATTGATAGTCTAGGATTGCAAGTTGCACTTCTAGGGTATTGATAGAACACTGTCATTATTATTATTCATTGTAATGGAGTTGGTGCTCTGATATTTTGTGGGGTTCATGCCCCTATATTTTGTGGGGTTCATGCTCCTGTAACTTGTGGAGTTGGTGCTCCTGTATTTTGTGGAGTTGGTGCTCCTGAATGTGAGAGTTGGCACTCTAAGTGAATAAAGAGAAAGATTTTTTGAGTGGTTTTTATTCCTCGAGAGGGTTTTCCACTCAAGACATATAATGTGTTATGTGATGAGTCTTGGTGTGATTGTTTCTCATGTCTATCTAATTTTCATAAGTTATTAGATGTATTAATGTCTACAATCAGTTCTTATTTCTGCAATGTTAATGTGATCTATTGTTATAAGTATTTTCATAGTCATGTGTTGTAAACTGGTTCAAAAGCTCTGTTTAACCAAACATGTTTTGCAAACATGTTTTGCATGCTGTAATGAAAAGGATTTAGTCTATAATATCACATGTTCATTCATTGATTCATTGTTAATGATTGTTATGTTTCAATTTGTCAAAATGTATTATAGCCTCTTGGTGTATCAATACTTATCATATGTCATTTAGTTGATCAGTTGCTGCAGTATCTCAATTGCATTAAAATCTAGTGGTCTTAAAGAGATTCAATGATGTTGGTCATCATGTACATAGTCTTATGATTTGCATCTATTTTGTCATCATGCTCTAATTGTTAAACCATGTCAGTCACATCTTTTTTAAATGCAATCTATTTCATACAAGTTATATTGACATGAGTTGTCTAAATGGACTGAGTTAATCCTTGTTTACCTCTTTTCATAAATTCTCTCAAAGTGATCACTGCCTTGTTATCAATAGAAAGGATATCTTGTCTAAAATTCTTTGTCAAAGCTTAAAAGGTTTAAATTTTTTGGTTTGTCTATCAAACATTGATTCACCCCCCTCTCAGTGTCTTTCCATACTCCAACACTTTGTATTTTGAAACCTTCACAACATCTCCAAACTTCTCAGGTACACATATCCTATATCCTTGTTGCACATTTTCACCATTTTCATCTCTCATTTAGCTTGCATAACTATATTTTGTAGGTTGAATGTTCATTTTCCTTTTCCAAGTATTTTCTTGGTGGTGAACCCCTTTTAGTTGAAAGAACTCCCTCCTAGGTCTTCCTCATTGTGAATTGACTTACCTTGTGAGGTTGCTAGTCAATCTAATTAGGACCCATAGGACATTCTTGAGTGATTAATTGGAGAAAAGAGTGACATTGTGCACCCCTTTTCACCATAGATCACAAAGGTTGACCTTTGATTGAAGGTACAAAATGACATACCTTCAATGAAGGTCATTTGATTGAAGGTGCATTTTTAAAACTTGAATTCAAGCCTAAAAATTTTCTCTTGCCAATAGTGAGATACAGTTCTGGATATGTTCACCTTGTTGCACCTAACAAAATTTCCATCTCTCAAAAAATTTAGAAATACCACTCTTCACTATAAAATCCATAACTTCTCTCCATGATATCCAATTCATATTTTTTTTCTTTTATACAAATCTTGAATCTACCCTGTTCATTGTACTATGTCTTTTCATAACAATTATTATTTCCTAATAGCCTATTAAATGAAAATTTGTCACTTTTCTAAAATTTCTCAAGAATGACATAACATTCACATTTTTCCTCCTACAAGTTAGGAAAAACATGAGGGGCCATTCAACCTTCTTGAAATATTCTTCTAAATCTATTCAAGAAATAGTTCTCTCTATTTTGGTATTCTTTAAATTTTTAAAACTAATACATTTTTTGTAAAATGTATATATTTTCCTAAGATTTAATCTTCAATGACCATAAAACCTAACACTATGATTTCATAGTAGTTGATATTGGTGTCATAACATACTGACCTAAATATCTTGTGTCCTCTACAATATCCTTTTACATTCCTTCCACACTTTAGTTTTTACTTTAGCATTAACTTATTACTTATCATAATCAAATCGCTAAATTGGGGTAAAAATCTAATGTAAAAACTTTCCTAATTTCATGTAACATCTTGAATTCACTTTAGTATCTATTTTTCATAATATATTTTTTAATATTTCTACAACGAACATTTTTTCTTACATTTAAGAGCATAATGTATTTTTTCTATTACTAGGAACACATGAACTTAAATATTTTTGTAGAATTCTTTTTGATAGTTGCATGTCGTGTAGACATCCATGTGGCCCACTAACATCTCAAATATTCTCAAAATTTAAAAATTTATTTTTCATGTGGCTTACCTATAATGCATGTGGTAATGTACCTGATTAAGAAAGTAATGCCTTTCTCTTGCTCATCTGAGAAAAAAAAAACTGGTTGTATTCTCATTTTCAATGGAATCCTATAAATTTTCTCTATAAAAACTCCATTCCTCTTTCTTTGGGAAGCTCTATGAAAATTTAAATTATGGCTTTCTCACTCTCTTTGCATGCTCTTTGACACTCTATTGATTATCCCTACAACTTGGAGCTCTCAAGAGGAACACATAAATAGTTACAAATTTCCATTGTTGATAATATTACTCTTTTATTTAGTTATTTATGTTGGTGTCATCCACCTCCCAGGAGCACCATCTCCATCTAAAAACCTTCACAAAATAGAGAGAAGCACTATGTATTTCACCATAAAGGAGTGAATGAATTGAGATGATTAAATTACATAATGGTACAACCTTTTAAAGGAAAGAAAAACATAATAGATAGAACTTCTTGATACATAAAACAAAACTACCCGAGAGATTAACCTAATTTAAACTTAATACACTAACACCCCCCTTAAGTGCAAAATTAAGGAGAAGGAAGATGTGAAAAATGAAAAATGCAATATGGGTCCCAACTACACAACCATGTTAGGTACCCATTTACAATGCAATATCTCACAACTAGAGAAAAGGAGAAAAAACTTGTGGGAAAAAAACCCTCTCCAAAGAAAGAAAAAAAAAATGATGCATGGATGGAGGACTCAATGACACCCCCAAGGACTACATACATTAGGTATATACAATCAATGACCCCCCATAAGAGGGAAAGAGAGAGACTATGTAGCCCCCCCACAACATGTAATCACCTACAAAAATGGTAGGTTCCTAAAGACAAAACATAATCCAATATATCGAAAAAAAACTTGTCTCTCTTTTGGAAGAAACAAAACCAAGTACAAATGTAGGTATGCTTCCCACTCTAGATAGGAATTAGTAAGTGAAATCCAAATGTAGGATGATAATTTCTTTGAAATTTGTTCATTTATCGCCAAGACCTTGGAAGATGATGCAACAAATGAATCAGGAACATGCCCAATCACAATAGAAGGTGACAAACAAGGTACCAATGGAAACTGATGTTGAACAATATCCAAAGACAAAGATGGTTTCACAACAGTTGTGCAATAACTTGTCAGATAAATGTGAGCCTTCCTAGAAAGGCTAAGCATATTGGAAAACTACATTTAGAGAGCCCGGGTTTGCTTGTTCTTGATGAAGGTCATCAAGCTCGAAATAGTAAAAACAGATATGGATTTCATGCGAAAATAATAATTCAAAACTATGCCTTATACCCTTAGGAACACTTTTCCAGAATAACTTCAAAGAGCTTTTCAACACATTGTATCTAGTAAGGAAAAAATTTGTCAATTGTTGCTTGGGTAAAAACTCGAAGCTATCCTCAACACCTAGTAAAGTTATGGCTAACAACAAGATCTATAGGCTAAGGAAGTTCTACATGAATGAAATTGGGAATAAAATTCATAATGGAAAAGAGAGTGCAAAAGTAGAATTTGATGAAACTCTTGCGAAGTTCAAGTTAATGACTAATGATTTTGTTCATTGTTGTGATGGGAAGATTTTGAACAATTTTCCCAGAATAAAGGATTTTATTATGATTTTGAGAGCATCTTCTATGTAGCAGATTGTCTTAGATCAAATAAATGATGCAAACAATTGTGAAAGAACTGACAATTTTGAATTTGAAATAATGGTGTCTAATATATAGACTCCCCCTATGATTTTCTCTTAGAATAAGGTATAGAAATTTTGAATTAGAAACAATAGTATATGAAAAATTATTTAGCCTATATATTATGCTACAACAATTAACTATAGGTTAGAACATATCCATATTAGCATAAAATAGTAGGTGCAATTCACCTCAAACTTTGTTGTGGTAATCGCTTTGTAAGGAAATTTGCACTCCTCCATGAACATTTTCTATGCACATCAATATGTTGGTTATTATCTTGATCTCATTTGTGATCAAAATAGCATTCTTTGTGCACATCAGGATGGGTTCAACATAAGAAGCTTTCTACTACAGCTCTCAATAAATGTATTATAAGAAAAAAAACAAAATTCTTCACACTCAAAGTAATGTAGTCAAACACTTATTCCAAAAGTATGTTAGCAGTCCTAAGTTAAGTAAAAACAAAATGATTTCTTTCTTGGTTTCTTTTATCAATATTCCATGTGGAAATGGAATAATCACTAAGAAACCCTAACAATAAAAAATGAAGTAAAGGTTCAAGAAAGGAAATTCCAATGTACTATTGTGTAATGGTGATGAAGGAACTTATATAAGCATGACCTACATACAAATATCTACCATTGAATTTCCATCCAACCAAAGAGAATATAAGCAATGTAAGGATTTGAGCAATATAAGTCCAAAGTGTTATGTTGTAATGGTAATGGAATCACCATAAGAGTACAACTTAGGAACAAATTATTGTGATTGTAATTATGTGATCCATAAATCTATTAGTCATGTGACATAGTTATGTGATAACTAATATAGGATGCATTCACGTGTGACCAAAGTTTAATGTGGATATGTTGTGATAGAAATGGAGGCACTCATATGAGAAAAATTCACATGTGCAAATCACTATCATCACAATTAGGTGTCAATCATCATTAGGTGCATTCAGATTGACTCAAGTTTAATAGATTATGATGTAATGAAGCATGATCCAAGAGTGATTGCCTCTTGTTGCAATAAAGAGCCTATAACTCTGATTGATATTTAGAGTGGTTGTGTTATATCAACTATGTAGTGTATTCAAGCACAACCCATATATAATGGGCTATTCTAGAGAGTGATCAAGATTTTCTAAACCTTATGAATGTTACTTAAAAGTGTATAGCTTAAACTATAGACCAAGTTTGTTACATACTTGAAAGTAATATTGGGTTACCATAAACTATAATAATGTGATCTACTAATTTAACCTTTATGGGAATTCTTAAAGCAGGACCCATGCTATATAGGATACATTTCCCTAATAAAGTTTACATACCTTAATGATCAAACACAAGCTTCCCACACACTCTAGGATATAATCCAAGATCATACCACACCCTATCAAGATAGCTAATTTTCTGACCCAGGATTTAAGGTTCTTTTTTAATACCAACAGAAGCATTGGTAAGAGCTTGAATAGGGTACAAACCTTAGGCCTCTATAGAAACATAAGTCATAACTCTAGTAGAATAGTGAGGTTGCAATACCAAAAATATTGAGACATTATATGTTTGTTACATTAATTTTAACCTGACAGAGAAAAAATACCAAATACCAATTTTTAAATACCCATTTAAAGAAAATGCCCAACATCCTTTTTTAAATACCAAGATAGTCAATAACAAAGGGTTCATTGAACATCAATTTTTTTATGCCTGAGAAAAATGATAAAAAAATCAAAATTTAGAAAACTGTGTAATACCAGAAAAGGTTGAGACCTCATTTTTTTCTCAAAAAAATTTATCTTGATAGCAAAAAATATCCAATACCATTTTTTTTAAAATACCCATTTCATGTGAAAATACAACATCGAAATACCCAAACAACCAATAAAAAAAATATTGAGCATTAGTTTTAAACATGCCCAGACATCTAGTAACAAAACAACCAGCATCATAAAATTCAAAAAGCCAAATAGTACTTCATGAAAACACCCTTGGAACATCAAATTTTTCAAATACCCAATAGGCATAACATGTATACATCCAACTTTTAAAAAAAATTAAGAATGGTTTGCTTATCTTTGAGATGATCCACAACAAAAACCTCAAAATCCTCAAGACATACTTCCAAGTGGGGAGCATTTAGATAGAAGGATAGATTTGGCTGCATTCTAGACCTATACTTTGAAGCACTACTGTTAGGAGATTCCTCCACTAGGAAATCCCATCGATTACTGCTCAATATCTCCATCTTCAAAACCCTTTAACCTTTGTTTGTTTTCCTAGACCATTTCTTCTAACTAAGTAATAGTTAAAAACTGCAAGAAAATGGTCTTAATTATATCATTTGATTTTTGTTGTATGCATGTATAATATATATATAATTTTTTATGCATAAGTGTCAGCTAAAGCCCAAATTGATGGCTAGGAATATTTTCTCTCAAAAAAAAAAGTTTGATATGAAAAATTAGTCATTTATAACTATGATTTTATCTGGTGATCAAATTAGTCATTTATAGCCATGTTGAAAAAAATGAGAAGAATTTAGTCATTTTTAGTTGTTGTGACTAAAAATTTTAGTCGCGTAGTCATTTATTTTCCAAATTCTACTAGTGCAGGGCTTAGACTAGACGTAGAAAAACAAAATAGCTTGAAGAAACTAGGGTGCAATTCTACAAATGCAATGCCAAACTTTAAAAGAAACCTATCTTGCAATTTGATAAAGAACACTGGAAGTTGCACACAAATTACATGAAAATTCAGCATAGGAATGAGTGATTTTACTTACTAGTTTTTGATGCCTAAAAAATCTTAATTTTGATTGAGAAGAGCTCAAAAAATGTTGCTAAAAATATCCAAATGCCTTTTAACACTTTGTAAATTTGAATGATTCTTTCATTTATGATTTTATGGTGAGAACATCCTTTAATTTTTCCACTAGATATCACCTTTGCATTGTTTCTCGCTCACATGAACCAAAATGGCTTCATCAACCTTATTTGTAATTTTAAATTATAGTCGTCAATCTTCTCATGAGCTGGATCAATGGATCCATGGCTTAGATGGAATCTCAAAAGTTTGAAATGTTGACTTCTGCTGACCTCAACATCCGACCAATTAGAAACTGCCATGTGTTTTCCTTTCCTTGTTATCACCATGGGCTCCACCATAACCTACAAGCCTCAAAATGTCCACGCGTTGTAAACTTGCTATCTCGCTAAGATTTGCAAGATATTGATCAATGACCACAAGCTAGAAAGGAATGGCTTAGATCAAACTAGTACATCCCAACTTGTGCATCATTTAATCTTTAGGCTTACGCCCATGTATATTGCATCTTTATCAGGTGGATGACTAAGATTAAAACATCTTGCTCTTCATTTTAACCACATGCACTGAAAACCCTTTTAGTAGCTCAATCTTCAAAGTGCCTAAAGTCACTTTGAAATATTTCATAAAATATTTCATCCTCTTAATATTTTCTTGAATGCATCCCTCACAACATCAACATCTTCAAAGATTCTCTACGGGCTGGCAAGCAATGACCAAGATTTAGTTGTTAGGATCAATCACGACCCTCAAATCTTAGGCCCACCATGATTATCATTTCACCAACTATTAGGTTTTACCAAAGGGATGGGAAAAATGGCATGGTCTTGCTATCCCTCACAATATTTTGTGACATCAACATATTAGCATGGGCTAGCGAGGAACAATCTAAATTTAGTCTATGGGGCCAGACCGCTTTTTAAGGTAGTTTTAACAACACGTGCTCTAAGTTGTGACTTAAAAAGGGGACTCCCTAGGTGGATGCATGTTAATCTTGGGCATTTAAAAGAAACATTTTCACCCCTACCTAAGGTATGGATAATTTAAGCATAAATATTCTGACCCGCTTGAACTTAAGACATTAGGCCAAATATTAAAAGGTATGCAACCAAATATTTTGCTAGGAAGGAGGGGCCATTGGATCATTGTTGTTTAATGGCATAAGTCATGAATTAAACAAATAGGAAAAAGCAACATAAGGTCAAAGAAAAAATACAAGAATGTTAGGGATTTTTTACAAGTAATGGTTTTAAGAGGGTTTGAACCCTAAAACTGAACCCTAGCAGCAGGAATAACAAAACCCTATACTCAAGATGACCAAAATTTTGAAATGAAAACTTGGAACCAGAAAAAATTTCAAAGCCCCACCAGATTGAAAGAGTTTGAAAACCCCACATCTAACCACCCATAGCTAACACAACTTTTCTATCATCAAAATAATCATCACAAAATAGTAGTAGCATAGAGAAGTGTGACTATTTTTCTAAGGATGAAAGGTATTTGTAGAGGGTTTAATGGACACTAGACCTCCACATTAGTATAAGAAGGGGTCGGTTGAGGCACCAACATAGCAACACCCACATTCGCATCAAGGATGCAAATCTTCCTATCCTAAGCATCATGCACCTTCAATCCCACCACCAACACATCTTTAGGAGCATATTTCCCAATATACAAAGAGTCTCATTTGAAAGGGTACAAAGTAGATGTAAATACAAATAGAAACCCCTTATTGACAACATATATCTTCTCCATTAGAAAAAGATGATGAAACATGTATAGCATTCAAATCTACCACCATATCAATACAGGAAGAAACCATCATCAAGCAAGGAATTTTCCTTCAAAAACATTTCAGCGAAATGAAACAAGCGGGAACCCATCAAAAATTATTATAAAAACATAAAAAATATTATTAATTAGAATCTAAAAGAATTTAAAATCAATCTTAATCCATATTTGAAGAATTTGATTAGATTGAACTAAATTTCATTGATATTCTATTGAGGCTATCGTGGGATGAGTACTACCTACAAAAGAGTGCTATAATAGGGAACAAATACCGATATACAAATGCATTTGAATTCAAATCGTAAGATAATAATTATGTATATGTTGAAGCAATAATGTTTGAATATGGAATGACAGGCTATGTGAAAATGCATCTTCCACCCAAAGGAAACTAAGGTGCTTCTTCACTATCCAAATAAGGCACTTCTTCACCATCCAAATAAATGCCTTTCTATAAAATTTGTGCATCACAATGAGAATAAAGCTTCTTCTTTCATGGTGAAGTATGTTTTATGGCAAAGCATAGGATTTTACGTGCTCCTCTTTCAACATAATGAAAAGGAAAAGATGCCGTGAAGAGAAACATCAATGAGAATAAGTTCTAACAACTCGTGCCCCTCCTTCAAGATTCGATCATTCGGGCCCCTAGCATTGCACAACCATTTATCTCAATGGAAAGGCATATATGAATTGATGCACATTATGTTTTAAAAGTAAATGGAACAAAATTAAAAGGAGAATATTTAAGGATCATTTTCTTCTAGATTGATTCCTGTAATGGTGAAACTAAAATACTCATGTCAATTTGTAATTAATTTTACATTAATTTGATGGAAAGACTTAATATAATTACATATTGATAATTTGTACATTTTAATGTAGATTTTGGTTTTCAATCCCATTATTATGTGTATCTCTTCTGCATTCATTTACACATATATCCATGCATCTAAACTTACCTTATCTTTATTTTTATTCAATCTAACACATTTGTCATCATTAGTCATATATGTTGTACCCATATTCACACCTATCCCTACCTCAAGGTCTTCAAGTCCAAACACTATGTTAATCTTACACCTCATAATTGACACCAACTAGCATAGTATTGACCCTTAATTCTAAATTTAACATTCAAATTCTAAATTTCTCAACCCTTTTCACTATTTGTGAGATGAATTATTACATATTTACATGAATTATTGCTATATCTTGTTATTTAAAGACATTGATTTGTGGAGTTGATTCATGAATTAGAGGTCAATCTATCTTAGGGTCAAGCATGAGCCACTCAAGAATGACCAATATAGGATTATGAGTCAATTATGATCCTAAGATAATAAGCACTCTAAAAGCATAAAAAATTGGACTATGATGAATTAATTATACACATCTTCAAATTCATGTATATGTATCATCTATCATAGGGAACATATTTTGGTTTATTTATAAATGTGTTGAATGCCAAGTAACTAGTAAATACACTAAAATAATTCCTCTAATAATTACTAATTATCCATTAATCATCATTAATTATCATCCTATTATCATTTAATTAATTAATTATTATATATGTCAGAGGCCTTTTGAGTCCCAATGGAGTTTTGTACTGTCTTTCACATGACATTGATGAAGAATGTTCCTCTCAAGACAAAGTGGATTACACCAAGCAAGTGAACGATTATGTTTTAAAAAGCTAACATTTGTTTTCTATGATTATAGGGCTAGAATGGTACAAAACAATCCAACTAATGATGGTGTTGCATTAATTCTAAAGCAAGGCAATGATTTTTTAGGAAAGAGCTTGATAGAAGCCAATGCTGGTGAAGGAATGTGATGCCATATATGTGTTATTTCATCCTCTATGTGTGTGTGAAAGGATTGATAAATTCACCTCATAGCATAACATTTGTTCACCAAAAAAAATGCATAGAGTTTCATGACTGGTGATATGCAACAAGTAGCTTCTTTGGAGGAGGAAGGGGAAATTAAGTATAATTGGTAAGCTTGCAGAGCATGTAGAAGGGAAACCATGGAATATCTGCCATGCAACTATAGGGTTTGGTTGTCTGTCCTTGAATGGGAATTTCCTTTTTCTAACTCAATCAAAGATACAAAGCTTGGGAAATTTTTCAAATCGCATTGTTTTCAATTTCGTAAAAGTGTAAAGATGGTATTGGGGAATAAGATTTTGTACCCCTAGGAAAGAAGAGTCATATTTCCTTCGCAATTGATATCAATATTTCTATCAAATGCTTTTGATTTATTATAATCACTTCCAATGTTGCAGCTAGTTTCCCACAAGGTGATAAGAGAAGTGTTCTTGTTGGACAACAAAGTCTTGAAGGTGGTGCAAGCTTACAATTTGTGGAAGGGTATTTCCATGACACTTATTACTAAGTGGTAATGTCTATATCTCCCTCTTGGATGCAATTAAAAACACTTTGGAAATGCAGAGTTTTAGGTACCTTCAGTTAGCTTTGGATAGGCATCCACGGGGTGGTGGGAGAAGATATGGAAAAAGTGATAAAGAAGAGGGTCAATGCTATATTGACTTTCATCTCTCATGAGCATCAAGAACTGCTAGTTGTTCATCATGTTCCAGCCACTCAAGAGTACCAAACAATGGTTAATGTTTGTCATGCTCTAGTCGACCACGGTTTTTAGTTAAGGTACAATCTAGACAATGCTAAATCCTCATTTCATCCACAACATGGGGGTATTCCAAATCTGAATGCTCCACTTCTAGTGCAAGATAATGAAGAAGGCTTCTAGAAATAGCAGGGAGAAAACTAAATTCAAATTTATGGTATGGAGGAATAAGGGTTGGCCGTTCAAAAATTTTTGGCAAATGAATGCAAAAAGGGATTATTAAGTGCTCAGAATTTTTTGGTAAATGAATGTAAAAAGGGATTATTAAGCAGATTTTGAGCTAAATCTATAATTTTGGTTGAGCTAATCATAGTTGAAATATATAATATAAGGGAAAAGTTTAGGTTTGTAGGCAAAGAAGGATAAAAGAAGGATAAAGTTTGATAATTGCAAGATTAGCATATTGTAAAATATAGCTGACAAGAGCCTAAAAATTCATATTTTGTAATCTTCTACTTCTATATTAATATATATATAGGCTATCACCTTTCATCTAAAAATAAAAATTTATTATTTATTATCACCATTATGGTGACCTATCAAGATGACCTTAAATAATTTTCAAAAAAGGAAGAAGAGAATTGTATGCACTTAATAGGGCTTTAGTATTTAGAATTTATTTAAATCCAAAAAAGTGTGTGTAAGGGGTTACAAAATGATTTGTTCTTGGGTTATATAGTATCCAAATCAAGGATAAGGATTAATCCAAAAAGGGTAGCTACAATTTAAAATATTCCTTAGCCAAAAACCATTAAAGGTTCATGCAATCATTTTTTAATCAAATCAATATTGTTAGAAGGATTATCCCAAATTTTTTAAAGAGTATCAAAGAAGTTACTAAACCTAGTGAAAGCCCTTGTGATCTTTAGAAGATGCACATAAAAAGTCCCAAAGGAGATTCTCTAATTTCAATTAGGAATCTTTAAATTGAGCCCAACATAAAGAATAATAGATGGGTGATCCCACAATACTAGTTTACAATTTTTGGCCAAATTGGACACTTAACTAATTTTTTCTAACGAAATCTTCACTTTCGGGCACCTATAGCGGCTAAACCATGAGGAATTTGAAGATGATGCAAACTAGTGATTTGTGACATTTTTTCTGTAGATTCTAAATATATTTTTTTCAAAATTTTTGGAATCATATTGTACTTCTTTTTCCATCTTCTTTGAAAACTAGTTTTTCTAGTAAACACTATTTTTTAGGAGTGATGCTCATTGTATACAACATAACTCTTTTTCCATGATGGATACAATTCTAATTTTTTCAAATTTAGATTTGTAACTACGATATCTAGTTATTTCATTTGGTTTCATAGTGTTTTATTGAATATTTCTTCCTTAATCAAGTTTCAAAGTCAAACTAATTACAATTTAGACATAGGTAGACTATATACAACATAACTTTTTTTGTATGTATCGAAATTAAATATTTTTTTGATTGGATCAAGGACATCAATATCTAGTGCATTGATATTTTTTAAAACAAAAATTGATAATCTATTATTTTTCCACGTGTAGAACATAGAGCTTTATTTTCGGTGAAAAACCTATGTTTAATCAAACTAAAAAATTAAATACATAATAAAACCAAAACATATTAAAATTATATTCATTGCATACCTCATTTCAAGGAAAACCATCATCTAGTTGGTTATGTGAAGTATCCTCCATTTTCATCATCAACTCGAGCTTCGAAGGGAAAAAATTTGGAGATTTTTGGTGCCAGAGGGGGAGAAGGAGGGAAAAGGGGGTTCTAGTGAACCCCCCTTTAATGCAATTAAAAAATGAACCCATTAAAGGGGGGTTCGATCAAACCCCCTAGTTCTAGCAAACCCCCTGAACCCCCTAAAGTGTTTTCCATCTGAAAATGCATTTTTCCTTCCTCAATGGAATGGTAAACTAGTTTTGTGGGATTACCCACACATGGGTGGTAACATGAATTTTAGAACTTGAAACTTTCCCACCAAAGAGGGAGGTTTGGTGATCTTCTAATCAAGTTTCTTTCTCAATTTTGGAGAGGACCAAATTCCATAAGGGCAAAAGCAAGGCTTGGAAGGAAAATAGAATACCCAAGAATTTGAATATTTCCTCATGATTGATCCACTTCCATTTGAAGGAATGAGGCCATTGAGGTGTAAGGAGAATGGACTACCAATCAAACTAGGGTTTTTTCCATTGAATTGCTAAGCCAAAGGCTTGACAAAAAGTATCCAAACACTAGATTGCCTATTTGATATTTTGATCCTCTTGAATGAGAGTGAGAAAAGATTCGTATGCAAAATTACCTTTAACCAACTAGTTTGATGCCTCAAGTAGAGTAATAACCTAGACAAGCCCATGAGAAACAAAATGGGACAAAATATATTTGAACCCTTCAACAACAAGAACATACAATGAATGGTCATGAAAGGATAGAATGAAATGCCACTTAATGTGGTCATAAGCTTTGCAAAAGCCAATTTATATGAAAATAGCCTTTTGCTAAGAATGTTGAGCCCACTCCATCCCTTCCTATATAGCAATGATAATATCCATGATGTATCTGGATTTAATGAATCATGTTTATTTAGGGTGAACAATCTATGAAAGAAGATGGGGATTTTCAAAGCCAAAGATTTGGTAATGATTTTAAATAAGAAATATTGACCAATATTATTACCCTCCAATTATAAATCTCTTCAAGATCATCTACTTTAGGTATGGATTTGATATTTCATATTTATGGGTTTTCTAAGTATTATGAATGAATCCAAGAAATCCACCTAAAAGATTGAGTGGGTTGACATTCAAGATTCAAAATCATCATTATATGCTTTTATGTGGGTTGATGAATCTATCATGAGGTATTCAAAACTATTGGGAGTTATAAGGACACATCAGATCCACTTTCCACTCAATGCTAAATTTAATAAGAAAGCAGTCTGACAAATTCACATCCATTAAAGGCATGATCGATAAGGCATTATAAGAGGCAAAGGAGAAAAAATATTACAACGGTACTATAATGGTGTAATCTATCCATTTAAAAAATATATCACATCCAACTAGGAAATTACTCCAGTATGCCAAATAGGATTGATATGGTGGTGGCATAATTTAGGGTCATAAAGACCTAATTTATTGCACATGTAATACCACACATCTTTTACCAATTTTCCAAAAAAATTAAAAGTGTCATCCTCATCATATATTATCTCAACCATATTGAAATCACCACATAAAACCTAAGTTGTAGGGGGCATTGAATCCACAATCCACTACCACAAAAAAATAACTCTACACCATCATTGGGAGCATAAACATTAATGATGTTGAATGAATGATTATCAATGTTCATTAGGATCCAAACTATCAAATGAGTTGAATCAAACCCATGGTGCAACATAAATAAATTCCATTGTGGCACCAGAAAAGTGGTAATTCCTCCACATTCAACTTTGTGATTGATTGTGAAGAGGCTCACATTTGGAAAAATAACCCAAGATGTTGCAGAAAGCATGAAACTTGAAATCTTAACTTCTTGAATGCACAAAATATCTAAATTAGAATTTTGTTGATGTAATGCCCCACCACACAACCCTAGGGTAAGTTGCAATTCACTAAAAAAACACACAATTTTTTTCTTTGATTAAGAATAACAACATGCAAGCTCACTACACAATGCCAACAACCCCTAAGGCTATGAGACTAAGATCACTTAAAACCTGAATTAAAACAAACATACAAGAATTGAAAACATAACATCATTCACTTAAGGAATTAAAGCACATACATTCCATATATGTTATTTACATTTAAGACCATGAGATTCTTCATGGTTATAAAAATAATTGTTATACAATTATAATTACATTGCTCATTCCCCGAATGAGGTAAACCAATAAACAAGATTATTTATTACAATTTCCACCTCGATAACAAATGAGGGGTAATAAAATACGAGATCTATAGTAATGAAAGAAACTAGAAGAGTAATTGGATCCAATGAGCTTGATCCAACATGAAAGTCTCATCCACACGATCACGAACAAAACCCAACGATGTAAGGTGCACATTCCACCCAACCAAGTGATACCCAAAAGCTCACCCCCCATGCTAGAAGATAGTAACAAGGACTTCTGGTCAAGACCAACTACCTCTAGACATAGGCTAATCATAATTGAACTAACTCAAATACAAAAATAACATCACTTAACACAGTACAAAGCTCACATGATAGTTACATTGCTTCAAGGTTACATGGGTCAAGTACATCATTTGTACACCACACAATAACTGACTAACTGTTGACGTAGGAAGAGTGTCATACATAAATTTCCATGAGTTACCCTAGCTCAACCTTCCTAGGCTACCGAACCCCCATCTTGGGTTACCCTAGCTTGCCTCTACTAGTCGTCGAACCCTCATGCAAAACTATGTGTTTCATCTCATCTTGAGCCTTAACAAATGCATGCTTCATGAGAGAGGCATTCATTAACCTTATTATTGTGAAATTTCCCCATTAATTATTTTAATTTGTCACTTGATTAAACCTTGGGTGAGTTACCTTGACACCACTTTGTGCGTCGGACCCCCACAAAGAGCCACTCTCCTACTAACAACACTAGGTTCAAAACCACTAAACTATGGGTAGACAATATGCAAAAAATTGATAACCAACCTCAACCTTAAAACATAAGGTCACACAACCTGTTCGTAGTACTCAAGTAACCATACCATAACACAATCCTGTTCATGATAACCGGGTGTTCACACATCTACATCCACGTGCACTACCCAAAGTAAAACACAAGGTTGACTAACATACCAACAACCCTTACTCTTAATATGACAACCTAATCTAGAAGACTTTTATAATGAAAGGATTTAATTGTCCAACATCAAGAATGAACAAAAACATAAGTAGAAAGCATTTCAGGCACATAAATTAACTAATGTTAGGATTTTCTAAATCCAATCCAAGCAATGACATAGTGCAAGTAATAAATCAAAATACTTAACTTTATTCGAAATAAAATGCTTATACTAATAGTTTTACTTCAATTTCTCGATCACAACCAACATTTTTAAACAAACCAGTTTTCAAAATAAAACAATATTTTATTATAAAACAAATCAATTTCTCAACCCTTATAACACAATAACCTTTTAATACACATATTAAATATAAATATATGTTAAACATACACATATAATTATATACTTAATGTGTATATAATCATATGTATATATTTAAATACATAAATAATATTTAATTATACATATATGAAAAAATACAATTTTAAATTCCCACTTATTTAAAATATAACATAATATAAATATTATATTATATATATAATCTATTATATAAATATATTATATTATATATATAATATTATATATATTTCATATATATTATATATATAATATATAATATATAATATATATTTAATATATATTATATAGTATATACATATAATATATATAAACATAAAACAAAGCAAAGTATGAATGAAGCAGGGGAAACCCCTGTATGGGAGGAGGGACGCAGCCCATGGCTACGCCCATCCTTCCCAATGGGGGTCGTTCCTTGTGGTAGCCTCCCCCCCCACTGTGTGTGGGGGGTACTGCCACAGCAACATTCACCTCATGGGGACGGCTGTGGTAGCCATGGCTGCCAGCCCCCCCTAAAAAATTTCAACAAACATTTTTATTGAAAAAAAATAAAATGCCCCTTGTTTTGGGCAAAAACCCAAAATGAAAACACAAGGTTTCTCTTTTTCTTTGACCAGACAAAGTAAATTTAAACACACACACACACACACATATATATATATATTATGTATATGTATGTATATTAAATCCGAATATACATATATATATATATATATATTATATATATAAATTCCCAGCTCACAAACAAAATGAAGAAATTCAATCTACAGAAAAATTGATAAAAAACAGTGGTTTGTTTTCTTTTCTTTTGTTCTTCACTCAAGATTTTATTGTTGAATATTTTCTATGTAAAGAGTTTGAGTTTCCTATCAAATTTCTACATCTTTCACAAGATTTTCATAGAGGGTTATTTCAAATTTTGCAAACAATTTAAGATGGGTTTTTTCAAAGAGATTGAATCTTTCTAGAAACATGAACAAAATGTAAATTTCTTTCAAAATAAAATGAAGAAAACCAAGCAAAGAACCTGGTGTTTTCTCCAAGAACTTGAAAACTTGACAATGGTGATTCAATCTTTGTTATGAATCCAGCTCAATCCACAAATTCAATATTTTTCCTTCCAATTTCAAGAACAAATCCAAAGCCTTGCTCCTCCTTTTTCCCACAATTTCCAAAATTAAAAATAAAATGAATTCTCCATTTCCTATCAAGAGTCTTCCCCAAATTTTGTCAAACCCCTAAAAATCTCACCCACTAAATTTATTGACAATTTGGAGATATTTTCATTTTCAAATTTTTAAAAACAATTTATTTTCCAAATGCATTTGCATAAATATCATTTTAACAAAAATCCATTTACAACCAAAAGTAATTAAATTTCCTTTTTTACCAAAAATGAATTCAAAAACTAATAAGGGAATTCTTTTTCAATTTATTTCTATTTTTCTATTTTGAATCAGAATATCACATTAAGCCAAACAACTAATTCGATTTAATTTATCCCTATTAATTTAATTAGTTAATAAAATAAATTTAATTCAAAATTAGATTATTTTATTAATTGAATTAAATTAATTAATAAATTACTACTTTTCCAACATTTCAATTAGATAAAAAAATCATCATTTTGAACTTCAAAATCCTTTTAATCAACCTTTAACTTGAAATTTAAGAAAAAGGCCAAGGAGAAGAAGGACAACATGAAATAACTAAACCCGACTACAAACCCGACGACACACTATGACTAGGGTGATGACTTGACACAGAAAACCTAGTTATTGTCTCCCAATCGATACCATTGGTCAATGGACACGCTTAGACCTATGAAACTAGGTGGAGTCGATGTCCTATACCTGCATCCTACACACAAAACAAGTGTCGAACATGCATATAATATAGAAAAACACACCATGAGAGGAAATCGCGGAATCACAGGGCGCTCACATGCGAGTGATGTGATCCCATCCCCTTCACCAATACAGTATTGCTAACTAACACATCTAACATCAATGATATAATTGAAAGGATAAGCATAATTAATTCACATATATGCTAAACTAATCCAAAGCATGCCATAAAGATAACATCTGAATAAATTATCATCACATCAAAACATAATGTTCACATCGCTTAATAGTTAGCGATCAAAAGTAACCAAGTTCTATAGTCAAAATGCAACAAAAATAAAACATACATAGAGAAATATTGTTCGATCAAAGAGAAAAATGGAGGGCTATTACATTTGACAAGTATCCCATAAAAAATACTTCCTAGAGAGGTTGGTAAGACCTTAGATGTTCCAAGATATAAAATTCATGGTTAAGAGTCTTGCATATCATCACAATCTGACTCATCCAAAGTGGAAAATAAATTTTACAAAAACTTTGATGAGATAG
>VDFB02362303.1:30000-33397 GCA_007258455.2 Sequoia sempervirens
AACCTACTCTAACCACATACATCCTCTAGGCCATGCAACACATCTACATTCAAACTCCAATACTTAACAAAATTAATCCAACCATAGCAAATGAATGTTAACTCAAGATACAACATTCATTAAAGCATTAATCCATAGCAAAATGAGTCTCACACATACAAATGTAATGAGCATATTTCCATAGATACAACACCACATAACACCAAATATACCATTTAATCCAACAATAAATAGATACTACATAATGTTACATTTACATCTCAAGGGTTCTCATCAATACAAATGTGGATTACAAATACATAGTGTCCCACAGTTACAATGAATAAAGAGAAGTACAAATCCATAGAACCACATGAGTTCCTTGAACAAGAAGATCCTGCCATCATGAACAGAAGAGAAACTCAATAGTGTAAGGTGCATGCCACCCAACCGTGTGGTACCTGTAGGCCCAGCCCCTATGCCAGGAGATAGTAAAAGGTAACCAAGACAACCTACTAGCTCTAGACACATGCAATGTACAAAACCACACAATACTAGTAAACACAAACCAAAAGGTCACATTGCTTCCAGAATCACTAAATCAATAACAATCATTGTACAATATAAACCAACTGTTGTCATAGGAGGAGTATCATCACAAAGGTTGCATTGGTTGTCCAAAGGATATCTTCCTAGGTCCTAGCCCCCCTCTAGGGTTATCCAAGTAACCTCTCACGAACTTCGGCCCCACATGCACACCAATGTGGAATCGATTATCTTTCGAGAAGAGAAGATAATGATCTTGCCATTCTAGGCCTTCCCGACTCATCTCAAGTCTAACACAAGCCCTTGAGCCAATGAGCAAGGCTAAATTACAAGTTAATGTATTAAGCTACCCATTCCTCTAATATATGTTATTTAATTTCCACTGGTTAAACTGTAAGGCCCTGCCTTTAGTGTAATAGTCACATCTCTTGTGCCTTTGTCAGTAGGTGCCATTATTGTTGATTAGCCGAGATGGATTGATGTATTATGCAAATTTAATCTAATACTTATAAGTGATAATTTAATTTGGGAAAATGATACTCATAATATTAATAATATGACTATCTTTATCAATATTAATTTCATCATTACTACTATTATTAATATTAATAAAATTGGTATGAAAATTAATGTGATTATTAATTTATTGTTACTAGAAATATTAAGAATTAAATTAATACCATTCTTTATGTTATTGTTACCTCTATTATCGATCTCATCCATTAATAGTATTATAATTAGTCAAGAGGCATTAGCATAAATTATAGAATTCATATTAAAGTGACCATTGATCAGGGGATGATATACTAACATCAATCATAAAATTCAATAGTTAATGTTACTATTTTTAATATTTTCTACTATAGCAACTGCAACAATACACGATCCAATGAATTTTGAATATCGTGTCTGATCAGCATAAATAGAATGTACCTAAGGAAATGTAATGATGCAGTGGGTATATAGAAGTTTAAATAAAACCTATTACCCTTCTGTCAATTTAAGGTGCAAATCTTCCAATAGGATTAAGTCAGATTCTTTGTTAAATGCATTGCCAAAAGTCAATGACCAGTTGAACTTCTTAATGTTTCACATAAGGGGAAATCATATGTATCTATTATCTTTATTTTCTTTACACCCACATTTCCTAGGAATGCCTCTTCAAATCTTGATTTCATGATTGGTTTTGACCGCTTTAATGGATACTCATCTTGCAACTTTGGGAGTGGTGAGTTGGCTATGCATTTTGCGTTTACTGTACACTGCAAGAGAATGTAATGGGATTCTCTGCTATATTCTAAAAATAAGAGGGGACGTGTAGCAATGCAAGAGAATAGAGAGAAAAGAAGCTAAGGAGAATATGCAAAGGAGGTTGTGCTTAATGAGAAGTCTTTTTGAAGCTCAAAGTGTATAGAAGGGTGAAATGAGATAGTGTGTAGGATAGAGAGGATTGTGCCCTATTGGACATAATGAAGATTCAGTAGAAAGGAGAAAAGAGATGGGTTGATTGCTAAGAAGTGGTGAGGTGCAAGTGTTGCTAGTAAGAGGCTGAGCATAAATGTGTGAGGAATGGTGAAGAGTGGGAAACCGAGTGTGTCTAGATTTTGGGTAGTAGGATTAAACCCACATAAATTTTATTGAATGTGGGGAAGCTTAATGGAAGCTAGTAGTGGTGATATTGTTGGATTTGGGAGTGAAAAACACCTTCGATAAGAAGCACAAAACTCCATTAGCAACTGGTTGTGTATAAGCACTTGAAGAAGCAATATAGGCTCAGTGCCTTGGAGCATTTGTAGTGGCAGGGCTCATGTTCGAGTCTAGTAGCTTATTATGAGAGGCTTAGATTTTAAAGATTGTTTTTGGAAATGAGAATCTTGAGAACTTGGTTAATGTAACATGGGATGTATCAAAAGGAAATAGAGGAAGCACTCTGTAATTGCAAGGGGATTGTGGTAGAAACTACGGTATGTATATGTTCAATTTATTATCTTATTATTAGTTTCCATGCATGCTTAGGGAGGGTTCTCCCTTTTGTTAATCTAGGATGATTAGAGTTGTATTTCTTCCTAGTTCGATATAGTTTGATGTTTTTCCTTTCTTTTAGGCTGAGTTATATGATATATTAAATTATAGTGAGGGATCATTTTCCATGAAAACAAATCAAGTGTTATTTAATCTGCAGATTTAGCACTTATCACTTTTCCTTATGCTATGGTTGTCTATGCCTTACCTCGATCAATAGAATACCACTTTTCCAAACCTGAATATTTATAGGTATTACTAAAATCGAGACTCCATATGCAGTGTTATTGGGTACCATAGGTACTACACTTTAATGAATAGGGTTACATGAGAGAAAGTTCATGGTAATTATTTGGTCTTTAATTCTCCATGCATGTTAGTTCTATTGAAATTATTTTATCATAATTTAGAGATATGTCTTTACAATACAATAGTTAATAGTTGAGGATTTAATATAGCTAATAGTATATGTAATTCCCCGCCACACAACCCTAAGGAAGTTGCAAAATACTAAACAAATGTATAATTTTTTTTTGTTTAAGTACAAATACATGCAAGATCACAACACAAAGCCAACAATCCCCTAAGGTTACGAGACTGAGATTACTTAAATACCAAATTAAAACAACATAAATGTAATGAAGCATAACAACATTCACTTATAGAATTTAAAGCACATACATTCCATACATGACATTTTTCATTTAAGTCCATGAGATCCTCCATGGTTACCAATAAGAGAAGTTATACAAATATGATTACATCATGCATTCCCAAAATGAGGTAAATCAATAACATGATAGCTTAATTACAAATTCCACCTCGATAACAATGAGGGGTAAAATAATAC
>VDFB02362304.1:0-45285 GCA_007258455.2 Sequoia sempervirens
CCTAGATAGTTGTGTGGGAAGGAGTACCAGGAATAGGCAGTATGAAGAATATCTGGTGAAATGGAAAGGAAGGCCTGTTGAAGATTCATCTTAGTTGCCTAAGGCAGAGGTTGACCATTTGGGTTTTCCTCCACCATATGAGATGTGATGGGGGTCACTTCTCAAATGTCTGGGAAATATGCATGAGCATCCACTCCGTGTAAGGGCACCTGTATCATCCGCACAGTTAAATTTCAAGTTTCTCAATTTTAGATGTTTTACATCTTGGATACCCTTTTTTTCATAATGAAATTCCCAACTTATAGTTTTATTTTCTACTCCTGGGTTGAAAGATATTGCAGTTTTAGTTTCTGAGATTTGCACCTGAAAATCTTTCAAGTTATATTTGAGGCACTTAGAGTTCCTAAAACAGCCCAAAAACTTGCCAAAATCAACATAGTGGATTTCAAGTATGTTTTTTACTTCGATACCTTTCCAGCGGTTCAAACGGTTCGCAAATCGGAGTCCCAGATCAAAAGTTATGGCCCCAGGAAATTGGCACACTTTCTAGAAGATACAATTGCAAATGCTCTTTTGAAATTTGAACTTCATGTTGTAAATTTTTTGGCACCAAACTTCCTAAAGTCAAATTTGAATGTTTTTTTGGCTTCAAAATAATGAGGAGCTCTATTTATGGGTGGGTTTCTAGTTTTGGGTAGCTTTTTGGGGACAAGCTCGCATATTGCGAAAGGGTTATTTTGTAGCTTTCTGTAACTTGCATGTGTTGTAGAACTTGGGGATTGAGATCCTCTACATGTAAGAAGCTCCATTTTCTGAATAATAAAATTATTCTCTTGTTTGTGGGTTATTTTCTGTGTCTCAGGCTTTGCCCTCATCATTACTACTTGGGAATTTCCTAAGAGCCCGTGACGATCGTGGAGAGCAACGCTCTTTTTCTTTGTCCAAGACTCCAATCCATTTTGCACACAAGGTACACCTATATTTTATATACTTAGTATTTTGTACAAAAACTGTATTGCATGCTATTTGTAATTAATTGTATAAGTCTTTATATTTTATGATTTATTTATTGTCTACCAATGGTATGTGTTTATTACACTAAACTTGAGATAATATTTTCATGCTTACAACTAGGCACAACCCAGAAATTCATCCTTCATAGGACTTCTAATGTGATTAGATCTTGTCTTGAGTCAGCAATAGCTGAAACATTGCTTCCACCATTGATCTTGGGGGTGGATAATTTATTTTCTCCCTTGGGGGTTTGATGAGAGCACACTATGCTCCATGAGCCAATAAGGTACAGTGGAAATCGTGCTTTGTTTTGTTGTGTAAATACTTCATTTTGCTACATGCATGAGGTATGCCTAAACTATAATTACTCCATTCGTCCCATTACAAGTACAAAGAAAAGTATGTCTTATAACATACCGAAGTTTGATACCTCCTTATTTCACTGCATCTTATTTGCAATTAATTGTATAACTCTTTATATTTTCTGATTTATTTATTGCATGCCACTGGTGCATGTTTATTATACTAAGCTTTAGATAATATTTTTATGCTTGCAGTATGACACAACCCAACCAATTGGGCTTCCCAACCCTTCTAATGCCATTAGATCTTATATTAAGTTAGTAGCAGCTGAAATATTGCTTTCACCATTGACTAGAGTGGTGGAAAATTTATTTTCTTACTCAGGGGTTTGGTGAGAGTGCACGATGCTCCATGAGCCAATACAACAGGGTGGAAAAAAAGCCTTGTTTTTTTCTTCTACATACTACATTCTACCACATCCACCAGGTATGGATAAATTATAATTAGTTTATTCATCCCATTACAAGTACACAACAAAGTATGTTTTATAAAATATAGAAATTTGATATCTCCTGATTTATATATTGTCTATGAATTAGACATGATCACTGCACTTAAATTTACAATTTCTATACACGTAAGTTGTATATGGTATCGCCTTTCTAGAAAAGGTTTTGCATAAGACTATAGCTATGAGTTTTACCTTTTTGTAGTGATGACTATAATGGAATAAAATAGTTAATGTTACGCAGTTCATTTTGTTTTGCATAATAACCACACTAAACTTCACAGTTTTTGTTATTTTTGTAGACCATACTCCTAGCATAATTTGGAATTTAATGAAAGTTAATGCATTATAAAAGACCTTTCAGAGCAATGATAGTGACTGCAAAATTAGTAATAATGGTCACAAACTTATTTAGATCCTAATATAATCTAAATTGATTATAATAAGAAAATTTCATTTCACCATTGATCAAAGTGGTGGGAAATGTATATTCTTGCTCGAGGGTTTGTTGAGAGCCAATGAGGCTCCATGACCCAATATGGTAGGGTGGAGAGCAAGCACCATTTTGCTAAGTTTTATTTTATATTTTTTATGTACAAACATCTATGTTTCTTACGTAAGATTCAGAGAAAATTCATATGTTTTACATTATGGTCACAAAAAAATTAAATAGTTAATCTTATACACTTTACATTAGATTCCCTTGGCCACTGTTGATTATTGTTCTCTTTGTTAAGATATATCGCTCCATTTTCGAGAATGTGTTGTTGATGGCTATATTGTTTCATTTATGGCTTCCTTTTTGTGTGAATGGTTGTAAAATAGTTAAAAACCAATAGTAATTCATGTATGGTTTGCATTTTTTGGTGAAGGTTTTGAATCGGTCTATTACTATGAGTTTTTATTGTTTTGTGCATTTTTCATGTGGGTCACTATTGAAAGGCTTTTTTTTGTGGTGATGGTTGTGATGCAATGAGATAGTTAATGTTATACAGGTTGTGTTGTTTTAGGGTATATTGTTACCTTTTTGAAAAGGGCCTGTTGAGAAAAGATTATATAGTTTGTTCACACCAATATTGTTTGATTTATGGTTTGACTTTTTTGGGGATTTTTTTGTATGGGTTTGTCATTGTGATTTTTAGTGTTTTGTGAGTTTAGCCATCTAGGTGACTATTTATAATAATATTGTTTTATTTATGACATTAATTTTGTGGTGATGGTTGTAATGCAATAAAAAAATTAATGTTATTTAGTTCATGTTGTTTCGCATAAGGAATTGTTCATTGTTGTTGTCTACCTTAGCCTATATTGAACATTACATTTATTGCTTCCATTGAGTGTGGTTGGGGAAAAGGTGGTGGATTGTTTTATAATTTTTATATAAAAAGTGTTTGGTGTTATTGAGAAAAGATCAAAAAGTATATTGATTATTGTTCTCTATATTAGACTACATTATTTTATTTTCGATAGGGTGTTGTTGAAGACACTATATTGTTCCAATTTTTGATAAGGTTTTATTGATAGAAGACAATATTACTTGCTAAAAGAAATATTGTTTCATTTATGGTTGGGCTAAATATGGCTATCGTTCTGCATGGGCTCTATGGCTATATACAAATCTACACACAATGAAATTTAATATTGTTTCATATATCACTTCTATTCTATGGAAATGGTTGCAATATATTGAAATAGTTTGTGTTGTCTTCCAAAATGCACTCTAATTGTTGTTCAATAGCTTTGGGTATATTCCCTCATTTGGGATCACTATTGGGGATAGTATTTTTGAATGTCCATGTTTCTAATTTCCAACTTCTTTACTTTTGCACCATGTTTTATATTTACAAGTACCAAATCGCTACATATGCATCTGATGCATACTATAGTAAAATAACTTGTCTTATACAATTTATGTTTTTGAAATAGGAAATGGGTTTTATAGGGCCTCGAAACCACAAAGTTTACAAACAAAATATAAGATCATTAAAGACACCAAAAGAAAAAAGGTTGTAAAAACAACAACAAGACAAGTCCACAGCCACCAAAAAGGCTAGTGAAGGATGCATAACCAAAAAACTAGACAAAGTGCTAGCAACAACGAAATTTGGGCCTTTAAAAAATTTGTAGTCTTAGCTTCCAAATTGTTCATATCCAGAACCCCCCTCTATAAAATTTGAACCATCTGGGTATTAGGAGGCGATTTCCTCTTAAGGTTGGTATGGGTCCTTTTCGAAATACCTTGGTCCTTGTTCTTGCTTTTATCCTTGTCCTCTTCTAGGTCAATGACCAATGAGCCCTATTGTGTCTTTTCTAGCTTTTCAGACATAGCATTGATGATGATGGCATTGTGCCTAGCCATTTTATGGTTTTGTTCCACAACAGTTTTCATGTTATTTTTTTATTTTGACCATTTCAACTTCTAGAGTCTTGTACTTCTCCTCAATGTCACCTTGTACTTTTCCAATACTATTTTTTTTGTTTTTTTTCCTTCTTCATTACTGAGAGTGGCCAAATTTAGTTCTAGTTCCTTTGACTTGATATATAGAGCCCTATTTCTTTGATTAAGATCATTAATTTCTTGATAGGCCCATTTCAAAACCATAAAAATGTCACCAATGCCATTTCTTGTAGTGGCAAGAATATCGCCAGATTGAACCTGGTCTAAGATGAGGTTGACATCATTCTAGTTGGGGGAGCTAGGAAATCTAGTACCATCAGCTTTGAAAGAGGCAAGAGGGGAGGGCACAAAGTTTCTTCTAACTTTAGGGTTTTCAGCTTTGTCCTCCAAAGAGTTTGTAGAGTAGGAAACCAACTTGTTGGCAGGGGATCGCTTGAGAGCAGGGTTATTTAAGGGGACAGGGTAGTCGGGGTAGGTCTGAGGGTTAACTTTAGCAAGCTAGAGTTTTCTAGGCTGGTTTTTCTTACCAGACATCTCAAAGGATGGGTGGGCTTCAAAAATTCTCTCCTGGTAAGGATGATTCTCTAAACCCCCACTATCTATGTCGTAGTCCTCAAATTCCATGGGGGAAACAGGTTTAGATAAAGCTGACATGCTTTTATAGTGTTCATATATTAACCTAATAAGAGCAAGATGAAGAATAGGGTATCTCCTAGAATTTTTATTATGGTCCTCAAGGCTATTACTCAACAAATAGAATAGATAGTGAGGCAGAGAAATCCATACCTTATGACAGAAGTGGTTAAGAATGGAAAAATGATGACCATAAACTTTGGTGAATCTCCCATCTAGGGTGATAAATTCCATAATAAGATGAAGCACCTTTCTCCATAGCGCCTTGATGGTGTCAATTTCAAAATAGCTATTGGAAATTTTAACCAGTTTCAATTTCTCCTTATCCTTCTTAGGGAATTTTATTACCGCCTCATCAGAAAAACTTATGTCACAATAAAAATTCATACCCTCAGTGGACATTCTAGTCACCTCCCCTATAATTTGCTCATCCAGTTTCACCTTTCTCCCAAAGAGGATTATTTACAATTTATGTTAATATACTATTGTATTCTTGATTTGGCGCTCTATAATAGTCTACATCTTCCCATACGTTGGTTATCCTTTTACAATTTATCTTTCTCTTTGTAACATATTCCTTATTGTCACTCTCTACCTTATGCTATGTTATTTCATGTCCAATTTGTTCATTGCATTCTGTATTGTGCAATGTTCTATACCAAAATTATTTATCTACTATGGTATAGATACATATGTGCACATAGGCAAGACACATTTTCCACCACTGCAATCAATGTAGCATTATGTCACTATCTTCGTGTCCACTTCGAGATATACTGAACTATGCCATACATAGTCTTTGCATGTCTTTTACGTTTCATGTTCACCCCCACGTATCGACTCATTTTTGTGTGTTCCTACATATGAAACTGGTAGTATTCAATAGCATTGTACTAAATTTGTACTAAAATTTATGAAACTAGAGTATAAATTTTATTTCATTAAATATTATTTATCTTGATAATAGTTTGGAGCCTCTTCAAAAAAATTATATTTTAAAATTTATTTGAAAAAGCTTCATAAGATAAAATAGTCCTTTAAAATTATCATTTATTTTCAATAATTGAATTCAAATTTGAGGATTTTATATCATTATAGAAATCTAGAGATTCCACATGATTAATCTTCCTTCTTTATAACTAGATTTAGTCTCTATAAATTATATACAAGTGTTTAGGTCTAATGAGGTAAAGGATTATGCATTGAGTAGTATAATTTGATTGGTCAAAAATTTAACCTATATTACTCCTCATACTTCTTAAACAAGTCTATCTCTTTCTCAAAATGCATCACATGAATCATGAATGCGAATTGGTTAATTTTTTATTTTATTTTATTAGACTGCAGGAATCAATCAGGTATCCACCCCCCTATAAACTACAATGCACCTAGTAAAATTTTTTCACATGAGTGGTGGCATTGGTGTGGCATGCCCTCTGGTACCATGAGGCTAGTGGGGAGACTAGACCTTGTGACCTCTTTCCTACAAATAGATGCTTTAGCCAATTTAGCTAGGCCCATGACCCATAGTACTAAAAATTAAATGTTAATATTGGAATTACTTTTTTGTATTAGGATGAAATTTCAAATTTGTGTCACAATAGTATAAAGAAAATGATCAACAATAATAAACTATTTTAATTGAAGATTTCACTAGAAAGTAACATATAGGGTTTGAATTTTGAGATGATTTAAATTCTATGTCAAATGTTGTTTTCTTAGTAAATTTTATGTTTGTATTTGTTTCAAATATAAATAAATGCATACATATATACATGCCTACATGCATGTGTGTCTGGATGATGAAAATATGAATCATAATTAGTAACAATGAAATGAAAGTACATAATTCACACTTTGACAAACACTCAACAAATACTAAGATCTATGCATAAAATCAAATGATAAACAATAATACCATAGTAAAGACCTTAGATTTATCTATTAATTATTTGATAAGTATTTGAATGCTCGATGGAAATGGTACTCATTTTTTTAGCATAACCTTAATATCAACATGCTAGAATGAAAGCTTGATGTTTGAAGGTTGGATAGACTTTTGCTTGATAATTGTAACCTATTAAAGATAATAATCTTTCTCTTGATAATGTTATAGGTGTTGTGATAGGACAATTATGTCTTAGGATATAATACATGAGTCCAATTCTTATTTATATTCTTCACTTGGCATTTGATCAACTATGGATTAACTTGAAAGATCTATGGATAGAAAAATTGAATATAGGTTAGTGTTGTGTGGTATGACAATATGTGCCATTTCAAATCTACAAAATGGACACCCCTATATCTTTTTTTCTTAGCTTAAATTGGGAGGAACTAGTAATATTCATTCTCATAAATAGGTTGAGTAGACTTGTGCGCAAATATCATATAAATTTGGAGGTGAATTTGTAGGACCAAGTCACCTATGGTGCATATGTCCTAGTAACTAAAATTTAAATCTATGTTCACATTCCTTGAGTGCCTGGTTAGAGGTTTCTTCCTTCCATATCCCAAATTTAGATTTTTGTCAAGTGCTAAGATAATTGATTTTTGTATGGGTATGTGCAAGATCATCATGGAAAAAATAGGCCCTTAAGTGGCAAAAATTTCAGAAAAATTAGAGTTAGGCAACTTGACGTAAAAATTTGAATAAGTTGTCTATATTATTTCAAAAATGTGTAAGAATAGAATCTATAGAAAATTGAATTTAGTTTCTAAACTACTCGATATGTTTTAAAAAAATATATATTGTGTGAAAATTTGAAATTTCAATGTAGTGGTACTTAAATTTCAGGGAAAAAATAAGTAGGCGTCTGTCTGACCACCCTAACCACAATAAAATGATAATATTTTTTTATAAAATTTTAAATATAAGTAGAGGACTCATCTGCCATTGTGATGCATATTTTTCTGTCATTTTTTTCCAAGTAAATAATTAATTATGAATTTTTTATTACAACTTTTTAAAAAATATAAAAACTTGTATGTCTGACCACCTTAACTTGGTAAAAAAATTCATGAAATTAAATTTTTATTTTTTTAATCCTATAGTATGCGAAGCATAGAATGTGATGCATGTATTGGATTCAAAAAATGTGATACTATTTGAAAGCTATAGATTTTTTCAACCAACCTATCAATCAGGACTTTACTCGAAATTTGAATAGAAAATTAATAATAATTACTTATTAAATTCAAAGTAATGAATAATTTATATTGGTGGAAAGATGATAATCTCCTTTGAAAACCCTTTTCATTTCATCAATTTTGGGTAAAAAATAGTCGTCAACCGCATACCCATCATATTGCCACTTTTTGGCCTATCATGATCCTGCATATACCCGTATCTTTCCAAGTTGTAAGCTTTGAATGCAAAAATTATAAAAAATATCTTCAAGCTTCCTCCAATCTTATAAAGATCTCTAACCTACACATCAAAGAAATAGGAAGGATTGTTCCATATAGGGGCTTACCTCGGTCAAACCCCATGTTGATGTTTCAACATCCATAATTTGGTAAAATTGATAAAAGAGAGCTCATTCTTTTGAGGGATCGATGTTAAATGATAATATGATTTAAAAATTAGAGGAAACTCACCACTCAAATATGATTCCTTTAAGAATTGAATTAATTCACATCTCTTCAAGACTATATTGCAAATTAGCTTAGATTTCTCTAAATACCTTTAAGGGTTAGTCCAAAAAAATCTATGCATAAATATAAATTAAATTAAAGAAAACATGACATGATGCTTTGAAAATGAAATGCTACAATGATATTACTCTTGACTTTCCTTGACTTGATAATAATTTCTTGATCACCAAATACTTGCAATAATTCCTTGTTCCTACTTGTCAGTTTTTCCAAATGATAAAATGAATAGGTATTTACACAAAATAATTATAATTTCCAACAAATAAAATTCTTATAGCTAAGATTTGACATTTGAAGTCAAATAGTAAAATTCCAACTCTAATATATTAAAATTGGAGCCAAAATAGGGGGACCAATTCACCTAGGGTGCCATGTCCCAACAGTATTTTGTTGGATGTAAAGTGTCAAGAGAAAAATATTAAATGTCTACTTCAATTTTACGCATTTTGATTCTTTGACAAATGTTAAAATGGGCCATAGAATGCATAGTTGAGGAAACTATATGTAGACACTGAAAAATGTCTTGATTGATATCATACATCTAAAATAGATTTACTAACATTATTTCCTCTTTAACCCATTGTATTTTTTCTTAATTGATTTAATTAGGATAGCTAATTAATTAATTGCATCATTTTCATCTATTGGCTTAATTAATTTAATTAGGTTAATTCATCTCTTTCCGCACTAATACTTCATCTCATTAAATTAAATAAATCAAAATATTTAATTTAATTCCCTAAGTAATCTTATTTAATTAAATAACCCTAAGTAATTTAATTAAATATCACTTCCATCTCTCCCCCATTTATTAAATCATTTAATTTAAAAAATATCATTTCAATTCTTCTAATCCCCAAATTGTGTAATTAAACCTTGTTTAATTAACAATTAAAGTAACTTTCCTCTAAGCAAAGGGAATATCCCTATGAAATATTCCTTACCTCTTTTTTCACAATTAAAACTTTGTTTTAATTTGTAAATTAACTTTCTCCTTACCCAATAGAATATTCTAAGAAATATTCTCTCTCCTCCAATCATCTCACTTAGCCTCTTTTGTAAGTTAACCTTTTACCTATTGAGCAAGTTACTTTTGACCTATGTGAGTAGGTCAAAGGGTGCTTGTTTGAAGTAAGTGTAAGCCTTTGATTAAATTTCATCATGCATTCTCATCCATTGATGATAATCCGTGATTCATGCCCTTATTCCACTGATTTCTTTGTAAAGAAACACCACCACTATCATTCTCAACTATAGGGCATTCAATACCCCCAAACTTAATACTTTCCAAGTCCCATAGGCTCTAATTTTTAGGACTGTATTCCTCATATCTCTGCTAGAACTTGCTATTTTTCAACCAACCAGTATCTTCCCCTGCCTTACCCTGCATATTCACCTACAAATCTTTCTCAAAACATATCACAAAGTTTTCATTTGACTGCTCCAAAGGAAAAGACCTCAACCTATACCTAATAAATCCTTTGTGTACCAAATATGTATTATTGTATCCATCATGCACTATCCTCCTAGAAAACTGCCATGGTCTTCGTAAGATGATATGACCACAAGTCATTGGAATGACATCACAAAGCACCATGTCCTGATAACCTCAAATTGAAAAATCCACAAAATCTCTCTTACAAATCTCTACATGCTGAATTTGAGTTACCCAAGTGGCCTTGTATGGAGTAGGATGATCAAATGTTTCAATTCCCAAGTTTTCTACCATATCAGATGTAACCAAATTGCTATGTGAACCTTAATCTATGAGTAACCTACATATTTTACCATGGCTAAGACAATTGGTCTTGAAAATAGTTACCTTTGGCTCTTGATGAAGTCTTTCTCCTTGCTTTACAATAAGGAACTCACCATCAATCATAGGGTTTACCATCAATGTCTTTGATTCCTCCATTTTGTCTTCTTCTTCTTGTACCAAATTTTCCCTTCTATCTCTGCCCCTATTTGATTGCTCCCATTTAGGACATTTGAAAGAAGGATGCCCTGGTTCATTACAATTGAAACACCTGCCTGTGAATGGGCTTCTACCTTGTCCAAATCTTCATCCTCTTCTATGAGTGTATCCTCCTCTTTGATCTGATAACACCTCTTTACCTTTGTCATTGCTGCTCTTGTCATTATTGCCTTGCCCTTGTTCTCTATTACCTCTACCTCTGTTTGAACTACCACCTCTTCCACCATTGCTTGACCTCTCTTGCTTCCTTTTCACCTTTTCTTCTGCTCTAATGGCCAACTGAAAACATTCTCCTAATGTCCTTGGCATCTGCAAACCAATTTCATATTGTAAGTTATACCTCAAGCCATTGATATACCTGGCTAATTTTTCATCTCCTTCCTCACATCCTCCTCTGATACTAAGCTTGTGAAATTGCTCTTTATAGGATATCATGTCCAAGTCCTTTTTCTTTAAATTCTTCCTCATCCTCTTCACATGAATGGTATAATCAGATGGTAGGAATTGCTCCTTGACAAAACTCTTCATCCTTTCTCATGTAGAAAATTTTTCCAATCCCCTACCCATCCTATAATTCTAAAAACTAGTCCACCATGTCAGTGTTGTACTTCTCAACTTGGTTTTGGAAAACTTAACCTCCCTCTTTTCATCCATCTCTTCAAACTCAAAATAGTTGTCTAAGGCATCAAGCCATCCTAACACCTCTTCACTATCCATCTTCCCTTGATAGACAGGAAAATCTATGTGACTCTTTCCTCCATGACCTTGTACTTCTTTCAACAATTTCAATAACCTCCTTTCCTAAGGGTCTTCTATCTCATCTGCTAGTTGTTCTTGATTTACCCTCACATGCTCTTCATCTTCATCATTGTCTTCCTAGTCTTCTTGTTCTTCTCTCCTATTCCTCTCAAGGTTGTTTATCCTAACTTGCATAGCTTCTCTCTCCCTTCTCCATTGCCTCTCGTCCCTTGCTTTAGCCTACTCTCTTGCTACTTCTTGCTCTCTTTTTTCCCTTCTTTCCCTTTCCAAGGTTTCCCTCAACTCCTCCAACTCTCTTGCTAACTAATTTTTAGGTGCCATTGTTGACCTTTTAAACCCTTAAAGGACATACTCTTAGCTCTAATACCACTCTGATGTAGAGGGTATGGGACTTTGGCAGAAACACAATGTTTTCAAGAATTTCAATGATGCACTCTCAAATCCTGTTCTAGGCAACCTTAAGGAGACAAGCCTTAATAGTGCACTTATGACCCAAAACCTTCTCTTATGGACCCAAACCCTTGGAAATCTATCAAGAGACTCAAAAAAACTTTTCTTGAATGATTACAAAGCCCCAAGCCTCTGACTTAGACATAAACCCACTTTTTACCTTGACTAGGCTTCTAGCCCAACTAGGCCTCTAGCAATGGGTTTTTGACTTTTCTCTTAACTTCCCCAAGTGAATCCTCAATGTAATGACTAATTCAGATGTGTTTTATGATGCTACACAACATATCAAATCCCTAATGGCACTTGTTTCAGAACAACCTTCCCAAAACCTGTTGTTTCCATAAAATCAAAGGCCTAATTAGCCCTCTTTTTCAAAGCAACCCCACACAAACCTTATCCCCTGACTATGATACTTTCAACAATGTCTTCAAATGTTTCATAAATAAGGATTTTCAAGGTTTCAAACTCCTATGACGCCTTTAAGACCCTTGATCACAAAACTCTCCATTAAATCCCTTAAAACTAGGGCTTTTTAGTTACCAGCCTTCCAATCACTTCTAGAACCTGTTCTTTGACTTTACACCATTATATCAACATACTTAATCAATCCCAACTCAAAAACATGCCCCTTTTTAGGCATAACTCCCACTGCTATACCTTAGCCTCCATTTTCATGCTCTTTGCATTGTCAAATCATGGTGTACGCCCTAGAATCCTCTTTCCTGCACATTAGCTTGTTATATATGTATGATAAATGTTAGGAATGATCCATTTAATATGTCACAACAATATTCTACCATGAAATGGATCAATCATCCATGAAAACCACCAAAAATTAGTGAAGAAAATTGTATTTCCTTAGGACAGTCAGTAGTAATGTACAAATAATTGATTGTTATTGCTTCCAGGGCATACAAATGGTTTTAAAACATATAAATATAGATCCCTAAGTCATCCAACTAATAATTTCTTCAATAAAAATCAATGGTTCATCAATAAAACTCAAAACAATGCAAGAAAAACAAAAAGAATATTATTTTTTCTGTAGTAGTCCGTACCAACACTATATCTTCAACAAACCCTCCATAAAAATGATTCTTCTAAGTTTATAGACCCATTCCCCAACTTATCAAACCAATTTGGATTGATTTTATTACATTATAGTTGCTAAAACTCCTAAAACTCACTTACCCGCCCAAAGTTGGATTTCAAAAATTTGAATTTCCAACTCTTCATTTATTGACTCCTATTAACTAAAACCCTCCAAAACTTATTGCATTCTATCATTCAATCTTAATTAGCTCAATTAAAACTTGTTTAGACCCCTAGGACACTATTGGTCCACTTACATTGCATTTTGGTCCTAGGGTTCTTATCAAGACCCTTAGGACTTTTGACTCCCTTAATGTTTTTATCCATTTCAAAAGCCATTATAGGCTTCAAAATGCTATAATTGATGCTCTGGAATGGTTAATAGGTCTTCAAGACCCCTACATCTTCATGACCTTTTAGGTGATCCTTAAGGAGCTTGGGTGCCCTTGCACCAATGATGATGGGCCAAAAAGTGGCGATATGATGGGTATGTGTAGGGTATATGGCTAACGACTTCTTTTTACCAAAAATTGATGAAACAAAAAGGGTTTTTCAATGAGAGTCTCAAATTTCCACCAATATAAATTATGCTTTACTTTGAAATTAATAAATAATTATTATTCATTTTCTATTTGAATTACTACTAAATTCTTGATTGATAGGCTTATTGAAAAAAATCTATAGCTTTCAAATGGTATCACATTTTTTGAATCCAAAACATGTGTCACATTCTATGTAGGTATGTGTAAGATCGTCATAGAAAAAATAGGCCCTTAAGTGGCAAAAAAATTAGAAAAATCAGAGTTAGGAAACTTGACGTAAAAATTTGAATAAGTTATCTATATTATTTAAAAATATGTAAGAATAGAATCTATAGAAAATTGAATGTAGTTTCTAAACTACTAGGTTGTTTTTTAAATCTATTTGGTGAAAATTTGAAATTTCAATGTAGTAGTACTTAAATTTTAGGAAAAAAAAAATAAGAAGGTGTATCTACCACCCTAACCACAATAAAATGATAATAATTTCTTATAAGATTTTAGATGTAAGTAGAGGACTCATGTCCCAATGTGATGCATCTTTTTTTATATTTTTTTCTAAGTAAATAACTAATTATGAATTTTTTATTACAACTTTTAAAAATTATAAAAAACTCATATGTTTGACCACCTTAACTTGGTCAAAACTTTATGAAATTCAATTTTTCTTTTTTTAATCTTATAGTATGCAAAGTATAGAATGTGATGCATGTTTTGAATTCAAAAAAGGTTATACTGTTCGAAAGCTATAGATGTTTTTCAATTAGTCTATCAATGAGATTTCAGTCGTAATTTGAATAGAAAATGAATAATAATTACTTATTAAATTCAAAGTTAAGAATAATTTATATTGGTGGAAATATGAGAATATCCTTTAAAAACCCTTTTCGTTTCATCAATTTTGGGTAAAAAATAAGTCGTCAGCCACATACCCATCATATTTCCACTTTTTGGCCCATCATGATCCTGCACATACCCATGCTTTGCATACTAGAGGGTTACAAAAAAAAATAATTTCATGAATTTTTCACCAAGTTAAGGTGGTTAGGCATACAAGCTTTTATATTTTTTAAAAGTTGTAATAAAAAAGTGATAATTAATTATTTAATTGGAAAAAAATTAGAAAAAATATGCATCACATTAGGACATGACTCCTCTAATTATATCTAAAATATTATAAAAAAAATTATCATTTTATTGTGGTTAGCCTGGTCAGACATACACCAACTTATTTTTCCCCTAAAATTTAAGTACTACTACATTCAAATTTCAAATTTTCACCAAATAGATATTTTATTTTTTTAAATAAACCTAGTAGTTTAAAAACTCTATTATCACATATGTTTGAAATAATATAGATAACTTATTCAAATTTTTATGTCAAGTTGCCTAACTTTGATTTTTCTGAATTTTTTGCCACTTAAGGACCTATTTTTCCCATGATGATCTTGCACATACACAATGACTTCCATGCATCCATCTTAGCTTGTATATGAATTAGTATTTTCATCTTTTAGCATAGTTTTAGCTTAGGTTAGCTTAGGAATAGTATAATCAATACATTTTTAGCATTAAATCATGGTAACTTAGCTTGCATCATGTTCATTTTAGCATAAATAATATTTGCATACATCAATCACAATGGTTTCATTGATTCTCTTTCACATAATCAACTAAAACAAGCTCACTAATCATAGGATTGGGAAAGGGTCATCGTTTCACATCAACATGACACCAATTCGAAAACAAGATAAGTTTCAGATGGGCTAGGTTAGGAATTAAAAAAAAATTGTGTAGTTTATAGATTTCATTTTCAATTAAATGCTTAGTTTAGATTTCCATTTTGATTGATCTTGTTTGTAGATGTAGGTAAGTTTGGAAAAGTTATTCTTTTATTTATCATGAGTCAAGTGTACTTGACCCTTACCGATGTTCCCACATCTCAAATTCTAGTGCTAGGAGGGAAAACCAATAATCTTTAGAACCATTTTTTAGCTCAAAATTCATTTTATGCTATTTTGTAGGTTGTAATGACGCTCAAATTACAAACAACGTTGCTATTTCAATCATGTCACCATATAGCGATGTCTTTGTACATTTGAAATATCAATGCATATTTAATCTACTAACACTAATTTAAATATGGTAACACATATTTAATCTAGAGGTATCAAAAATTGTAAATGGTGATGCTCAAACTCACCATTTCAATACTTTTAAATTCCAAAATATGATGCTATCGTTAGTAGTGATGTCAATTAATATACTGATGTTATCATGCTCACTAGTCCTACTACAGAGTGACACCCAATTTCACCAAAGCTATGCCCAAATCTCAAACTACGATGCTATCATGTTCATCGAGGCCATATCAAGATAACAGGGTTTTGCAAGTTTTAAAGACATGGAATGATAGTGAAGAAATTATCTTCTAGATTTCTATAATTGTAACAAGCATTCAAATACTTTGGGGCAATTATAACACAGTTTCATGCTTTCTACTTTCTATTTTAGGAAATACACTAGAGTTCAATTGGGTTGAAAATGAATGCTCAAAGTTTGATAAAATTTAACCCTCACATCATCATTTCATTTTGGGCTTCAAATTGAACAAGGAAAACTTCATCTTTCAATTGGTGTTTAAAATGAATTCATCACTTCTTTGAAGGGTTAAAATTTACAACTGTTTTCTATGTTTTTTGGTTTTCAATGTTGTTAGTGGATGTGTATGCAATTTTATCATGCCATTTGGAAACCTTGAGAAACAAAAACATTATCTAACATTTTACAAAATCACCTACATCTTTCAATTTGGATTAAAATTGAACCCCTTTGTGAGTGTGAGAAAAAGGCATAGTGTGTGTTCTCTCTTTGTTCATTAAAATGAAGATGATTGAACTATGGACGTACTTCCTAGCTATTGCTTACCTTTAGAGGGCCTGCCTTGGTGGGAAAAATTACTCACCCTAAGGGAATGACCCAAGTGGTAACAAGCTAATGCCAAGCTCTTCCAAACCACTATATAAATTTATGGTTGCTATGAAAATCATGATCCATGTGATGTGGTACATTATAGCTCTCCCCAATATCTTTATGATGTGTACAACCCTTGTTCTAAGGGTTGGGAAACCTCTTAGAAGGATTTTATCATAGTAACCCTTAAACTGGAAGCCCTTATTACAAACCCTTGTGTAGAAGCCAAAAATCCTTAATATTTGTTGATGTCAAGAATAGTTGTTCTAAAGCCACCCTAAATTTGTACTATTCAATTGTAGAAATAGAAAAAATCCTTTTAATCTTCAAATTTTAAGGAATTTGAGATTTGGTGGTCCTGAGAAGTGTGTGTCATGGAGGGGAGCAAATGTTTCCAAATCTCTAATTGTTCGCATTATTTAGTGTTTGGAGAAATCCTAGTGGGGATTCAACAAATATAGCCATTTCTATCTTAGGATTGTAATGATTATGAGTCAATTTAACATTTTTCTTGGTTTCAAAATTATCCAAAAACAAACATACACTATCATCCTCAAATTTTCAAAAAATTTGGCTCAAATATGGACTTCTTGAGTTATCCTTGATATTACTACTTGTCCCAAGGATTTATCCTTAGTTATTTCTAAATATCTTGACATTAATCTCAAACCCATATATTCCCAAAGACAACATAAGCCAAATTTATGGCTTTGACCTCATGATTTTCATGAAATGGACATTGTGAAAGTTATGATGTTTTTGGACATAAATATCTAGTTTGGAAACATAATCAAGACAAGTGTTTGTGGTAAAATAAATTCACCTAAGAAAATATAAATTGAAAAATGAACTCCACATAAATATTTGGAGACCGATTGCTCCTATTGAACAACCTAATTTTCTAGGTGCTATAATTCATCCAAACTTTGAACTCATAAATGGTGAACAAACTAATCTTATTAGCAGTTTGAGAAGCTTCACTTTTGAAAACAAGGAAACAAACACACAATGGAGAAACACAACAACCATTTTAGAAAAAGAAGAGGAACAAGTTGATATTGATGCTAGAAGTATCACATTACCACTGTCCACGTGGCAATAAATATCTTCCTTTCTTCCATAAACTTGAACTATTTTCACATGATCTCATGAAAAATCAGGATCCCTAAGCGAAGGTCTACAAGTCCTCATTTTAGGCATAGGCATCTCACACCAAAAGCCCTCAAGAAACACCTTATATCACTTCACAAAAATAGAGGTAGGTTAGTAGAAATTTTTTATAGATTTGCTTCATGGTATAGTGTAGATTTATATGCATTCTTTTGGACTCAATATCGTAATCTTTTTGTACATGATACCAAACTCCCATAAATGTTTCATCAAATTGTCAAAATTTGTCGGAGAAACTCTCCATAGACATAGGAATCATAGAACAAGGTATGGCGAGAATTTTTTATGCATGAGCTAGGAGAGAATGAATAGGTTTGAACATTCCTATCCATCCTCTCATTTTCAAGTACTTGAACATTCTAGAGGTCTAGCATCATTCTCACTTCCTTGATCTTGTCAAAATATAAGTTCACTTTATTAGATGATTTCACTCAAAGTAAGGATCCCCAAATGAAGGTCAATTGGTTGTCACTTTAAACTTAGACATCTTAGTTCAAAAGCAATCAACTATCGCATTGAGGCACTCTACAAGAATAGAAACAAGTTGTTGATAAACTTCTATGAACTCGCACTAAGAAAATATCCAGACATGTACATGTTCTTTATGAGCCAAAACCATTTTCTTTTTGAAGAACAATAAACATTTCTAAATCATTGGTTCTTTAGGATTTGAAAATTTTAGAGGTCTAACATCATTCTCACTACCTTCCTCTTGTCAAAAAAAAAAGGTTCACTTTAGGTCAACATTGGGCTAAACATCTCACTCACCCTTACATCAAATTTCACCTCCCATCTCATCTACCCTTGCAAAATTTTGAGTATACCAACAATTTGTGACTTAAGTATCAAATAAAACCACATCACTTGCTAACCTAGGTACTTTGTATGTGAAATGTATCCTTTTCTGTGCACTTAGCTAAGTTAGTTATCAATTTTGAACTATCTCTTCTTGAAGGTCACAAGTCTACCGTAAATATTTCTAAGTTCATTAGCATCTTTTATCCCAACATCAAAACATCAAACTTAAGTCTAAAGTGTTGTCTTAAATTTTTTGCAAAGGTCACTTCCCACATCACCCATCTCTTCATCCCCCACTATCACAATTGCTCCCAAAAGACTTAGAGAATCCCTTTTACCTAGGTTTGAGTCAACTAGAGAGTTCAAACATTACAAAAATCAACATAACTCTCCTATAGCTAACACAAAATTTATAGTAAAGATGAGATGACAACACAATAGAATCATGGAGAAAACCAAAGTTACATTTACCTCAAGTGATCCAAATCCTTAAGTCATGTTACCCCATCACAAAAACCTTCATCACCATCAATACCATATGAGATTGAAGATGTCACAAATAACCCATTTGAGCTTAATAAGGAGGAACTTCTAGAACATCATTCCTTTGAAAGTGTAACTCTTATCTCCCCAACATTTGTAGCATAGACTTTAACTAAATATTTCACAACTCCATCACAAGGGCTAAATAAAACTTACATACCTAATCTTGCAACCAACCTTCCTAAAGATTTTGGTCACACTCACCATTTGAAAATAGTACACTTGTGGTTACCCTTGAAACTAATCCTCCACCACCCACCACCACTTGGAAACCTACCTTTGGTGCTATTCATATTCCTAAAGCTCCAAAATAGCTACAAACATCACTTGAACTACATTATTCCACCACCACTTTGACATTTTTGGGACACCCTTCTTCATCCACACTTATGAGTACCAAAAGTATTCCTACCATCATGCAAAGTAACATAGACTAAGTGCCTCAAAACAACACACAAGGCCATGCCAATAATATATCACAGAATCAACCCTCAATGAAAGTAAGGGAATATTTATCCAACCCCCTGATGGGTTCATCCATGCCATCTACCATTTCAACATCATCCATTATTAATCCACCTCAAGAAAATCCCTCGGTTACAAGTTTAGTCAATCCATGAAGTACCTTAATAAAAAATCCCTTGTTTACTTCTTTAGCATAAGGAAATCCTCAAAATGCAGTACAAGGGAATATTTTCAATCAATGGACTCAAGGTTCTAGTGTTTCATTTCCTTTGAAAAATTTAACATCATCCTCATATTTTCCTATAGTTCCCTTTACTATGCCAAATCAATCAGGACCTCAAACATACATTCCTCCACCTAATTCTACCATTTTACAAGGAATGTTAAATCAAGGGAATCTTCAATATCTCTCTAGTAATCTGCTACCTACTCAAAACATCAATGTCCATAATTCATCATAGATGTCTCAATAACCACCTAATCCCAAATGACAAGAACATTCCTTAGCTCTAAAACAAGCACAACAAGCCATACAACAAGCCATACAACAACAACAACAACAAAGCAACTTTAGCCAAACAACAACAAGCACAACAAGAAGCCTTAGCCGAAAAAAATAGCAAGCACAACATGCCTATCAACAAGCCTTACAACAATAGAAAGCACAAAAATCAACCTTATTCCAACAACAATAGCTAGCATAACAAGAAGTATTAGCCCAACAAAAACAACAAGCACATCAAGCATCCTTAGCCCAACAACAACATCAAGCTCAAAAAGTAGCCTTAGTAGCACAACAAACAAAAAAAAGCACAACAAGCAACCTTAGTAGGACAAAAAGCAACCTTATTTGCAGATCAACAACAATAGGCCCAATAGCAAGAGCTAGTGGCACAACAACAACAACAAGCCTTACTAGCTCAACAATACGCCCAAAAACAACAAAAATGTCCTATTATCCTCATTTCAATATAGTCAATCCAAATGCAGCAGGAATATATTCATCACTTTTAAAAAATCTCAGACCTTCATACACCCCATATAACTCATCTCTCATCCCACGATATGTTCCTCCACCCAACCCGCAAGATGATCTCACATCACAATTGAAAGCACTCTCACAAGAAATGCAAGATCTTTGCATGGCCAAGACAAAGAAGCCTCATACACAAAACTTGTGTCCTTACCCATTTGATCGAAACATAGGAATGATACCATTCCCTCTTGGTTTTGAAATCCCCAAGTTTGAAAAATATAGAGGGAGAGTAAGTCTTGTAGATCATATAAAATAATTCAACATCATGTGCATGGAAGTGGTTTACAGTGATTCATATCTAATGTACCTCTTACCTTGAAGTTTAATAGGTATTGATATGGATTGGTTTTCTCATTTGCCTCTTGGTATCAAAATTTTTCAAGAAATCACCGATAAATTTATTGATCACTTCTCATTCAATCTTGACATGGACATTAGACTAGATGAATTTTACACTCTTACACAAAATCAAGTAAAAACCTTCATTAATTTCATACAACGATGGAGACAGAGATAGTAAAATCAAGTGGCCTCTTCCTAACAAACAACTGGGAATCATTATATCCAATCTAGATCCAAATCTATCATTCCACTTGAAAATGTATTGCATCACATCATTTACGAGATTATTCCTAGAGTCCTTAACATTGAAAGATACCTAATCTCTCAAGGAAATACTCAGGTTTACAAATACAGTTTTCCTTCAACTAGTTCAAATGAGAAACCTCATGTATGGGCTAAGAAAAAAAATGTAACAAAAAATAGTGTAGTAGATGCTAAGGTCATAGTAAGTGCTCCTAGACCTAATAAAAATTAAGTTTCTAACATCCAACCAACTGTGCAATAAATGGTACCACCTCAAGACAATTAGATCAGTAACACCAACATGCAATAGATGGAAATCGGTAATAGGAGTAACTATCCCAAATGCAAGTATGCACAATTATAGAAACCCATTGAGATGATCATGAAGAAATTGGTAGAGTCAAATATGATAATACTTCCCAACTTTGAAAACCACCAAGAACCACAAGAAAATACATCTTGCTACAACAACTATGATCTATGTGACTTTCATAAAATCAAAGGGCATAAAACAACAAACTATAGAAAACTCAAGAATATCATCCAAAATATCATAGATAGCAATATTGTATCCATTGAGGTACTAACAGGGAACCGGGATCTCATGATATACAAGACTCGTATGCAAAATCATAACAAAGAAAATAACAATGGAAAATCTAAGGATTACACCAATTTACAACATACCTATTCCAATGTAGTTTCCTCCTATGATAGCGTTATCACTATTGTCACCATAAAAGGAGCTAGTGAGCAATGTGGAGTTACTAAATCACATAGAAAAATAACTATTCAAGGAGTCCAACCTCAACCTAGGACACAACCTATTTTTCCCATATCTAATCCTAGCAAGTACAATATTCTAGATCAGCTTAAACAGACCCCCGCATAGATATTAATCGTAGAACTCTTAAGGCTATCTCCTGCACATAGGGAAATATTGGAAAAAGCTTTATCTAAGTCGTATGTTCCTAATAACATTGATATATATTAGTTTCAAGCTATGGTAGGGCATATCACCAACCATATTATCACCTTCTCTAAGTAAGACCTACCATCACAACCATCTCATAACCATGCCTTACACCTTGAGATTGTCACTCATCAAAACAAGGTCAAAAGAGTCTTGGTAGATGGAGGTGCTGGTTTGAACATTTGTACCTGACAACTAATCAAGAATCTAGGCTATTGATAAGATACTATTCAAAATACAAAGAGTACCACCATCATGGCATATGATGATCAAGAATGGGTATCACAAGGGATCATTGCAATTCCAATCCAAGTAGGACCTATTATTACAAAAACTACATGCCAAGTACTTGATCTTGATCTTACTACTTATAACATAATACTTGGCTAACATTGGATCCATGCTCTAAAAAATGTAGCCTCGACCTATCATCAGTGTGTGAAATTTCCTTTTGAAGGTAGACAAATCACTATCCATGGAGATCCTGAGCCTTTCTAATACTACAAAACTCTTGAGGCAAAGTTCTATAAGATCCCACAAATACCCAAAAATGATGAATGACCTACATCATCAAGCTCATTTATTGACCAATAATCCCTAGTCTCTACCTCATCATCAAAAATTTCCATTGTGAAGAGCATACTAGATGTCAAAGCAGTGATCCAAGATGATGGTTGTTGAAACTACAAAATATTAAAAGACATCTTTGTCTTAGGAGAATTGCCTATTTCTCCTCAATCTCATGGAAATCTAACATCCATCACCAAAGAACCATAAACAATCAAGATGGAGGCTACTACCTTAACTAAGTGGGGGGATCTAAATCAAAAATATTTCAATGAGGAAAATATATCTAAACTCCTTTATCAAGATGAATGACTAGTGCCTATTCTTCCCATGGAAGATAAAAAAGGCCTACAAATAATCTTGATGATGGGATATAACAAGAATAAGAAGCTAGGGTAGAATGACAATGGTTTACTAGAACCCATCATTCTTGAGAAATGGATAAAGAGCCTTGGCTTAGGTTGTACTACTAGTAAGGTCACACTTATTAGCAAAGGTATTTCTGCTAAATGAGTTGAGGCTTCCTCTTGGTCATCTACATCATGTGATACAACCTTAGATGAGTTTCCCCTTGATGTTACTAGCCTATTTGAGAATAACACCCTATTTATGATATCCATAACATCATTTTTCTCAAATAACCAACAAACTAAAATACACCTAGTATACTCACAACTCATTGACATGAACCAACAAGGACCACCGATTCTAAATTGATTTGAAAATAATGAAGCAATCTTAGAATTCATGGGACTTTGAGACAACTTACCATGGGTAGACCACAAAGTAGGCTTCGACATAGAGCATGATACAAGGGCATACTATGGGGATACAATTGAATCGTTTAGTCACAAAATAAATGAAATACAACTAACATCTAGATCCTTGAATGAAAACTACCTAGTGGAATTCTCTAATCATAAAAAGGTAAAAAGAAGGATACATTTGATAGTGAAAACCTCTTTGAGGTGCCCAGGGATGAGGGATTCAATCACCCCCTTAGTGCAATGCATCTAGAGAAGTCAGTAGTACTAGCAGAAAAAGCCACTCTAGCCAATGTGGGAACAAATGAAGCACCTAAGATCAATTTTTATGTTGAATCCTTGTTGGATGAAGAAAAAATAACCTATAAACATTCCTCAAAGAAAGAAGAGCTAACTTTGCATGGTCATACACTGATATGCCAAGTCTTGATCCAGAAGTTGTTGAATATCACTTGGCATTCTATCTCGAAGCAAAACCAATCAAGTAGAACTTAAGGAAGATGCACCCTCAAATAACACTCTTCATTAAACTAGAATTGCAAAAGCTTCTTGATGTTGGATTCATCTGACCGACAAATTATCTTGAGTGGGTTTCAAACCTGGTACCAGTCTCAAAACCCACTGGGGGAATCAAAATATGCTCTGATTTTAGAGATCTAAAAAAAACATTCTCAAAGGATGATTTCCCTCTTCCTAACATCAATCTCATTGTAGATTTAACATATGGGCATGAAATTATATCACTCATGGATGGTTTTTTAGGCTACAATCAAATCATAATCACCAAGGAGGATCAACATAAAATTTCCTTTACTTGTCATTGGGGAACCTATTAATTGAATGTGATTCCATTTGGGTTAAAGAATGCAGGAGCAACCTATCAAAGAGAAATGAACATTATCTCTCATGACATGATCCACAAAATAGTTGAAGATTATGTGGATGATATTTTTGAAAAATCAAAGAAGAGAAGTGAGCACATACAAGTCTTACGACCTATCTTTGATAGACTTAAGGAATACTAGTTACGATTGAATCCAAAAAGTCTATGTTCGAGGTCACATTAGGGAAAATTCTTGGATTTATTGTCTCCCAAAGAGGGATATAAATTGGTGTAGCAAAGTTAAAAGCCATCCTAGACATAGAACCACCTCAAACATTGAAATAGATGATAGAATTACAAGGAAGACTTCATTCCATCAAGAGGTTCATAGCACAACTATCAGATAAAATCCACCCCTTTTTGCATCTCCTCCATAAAGGGATAACTTACAAGTGGGATGAAAAATTTGATAAATCCTTCCAACAAATCAAAGATTACTTACTAACACGCCTAATGCTCATGCTGTTAATACCAAACAAGCCACTAATCTTGTAAGTCTTAGCAACACCAGTGGCACTAGGAGCTCTTTTATCACAACATGATGAAAAAAAAAGGAAAGAGCCATATAATACATTAGTTGAACCTTTGTAGGCAATGAGATGAATTATTCACCTATTGAGAAAGCATTCCTAGTAGTAGTTTTTTCTTCAGAAAATTTCAGGCACTACATGTTGTCACATCAAATCAAGCTCATCAAAAAGATTAATCCATTAAAATATCTATTATCCAAAGCAACTCTCACAGGATGAATGGATAAATGGGTAGTGATCTTGACAGAGTTTGACATAGAGTATGTGGAGTGCAAGGAAATCAAAGGACAAGTGATCATAAACCAACTAGCTGAAGCACCCATCTATGCTAAGAACCCTTTGATATCTGAGTTCCTTTACAAATCAATGTTCCTCATTAATCTCATAAGCTTAGTGGAAGATGTACTTTGATGGATCATTCACCGAACATGGATGTGGAGCAAGCATTCTTTTCATCACCCCCAAGGGGATTGCATCCCAAAGTCATACAGGTTGTCATTTCCATGTACCAATAACATTGTTGAATATGAAGCCTTAATCATAGGTCTTAGGATAGTAGTTCAATGGTTGATTCAACAGATAAAAGTCTATGGAGACTCATAGCTAGTTATCAACCAAGTCAATGACAACTATCAAACCAAAGATGATAATCTTACTCCTTACAAGAAAATGGTGGAGAATCTCAAAGACCCTTTTATAGAAATAATTTTTGAGTTGATTCCTCACATGAACAATAGATCAACACACACCATGGCAACAATTGGATCATTAATAGATCACATGATGAACAACATCCTTCAATGTGAATTCTTGGTAGAAAAAATTCTTGTACCAACTTTTGAAATCCTTGAATCTGAATTCACGTGTGTCATTTTTGGTCCTCGATCTTTTTGGTACCATGAAATCTTTACTTATCTTAACAGAGGAACACTTCCATTTGATATCACTTCAAACCTTAAAAATGCATCTCGATTCATGATCCTAGGTGATACCCTTTAGCGTTGAAGCATTGAAGGGACACTACTATGATGTCTTAACCAAGAGGAATCCTTAACTATTTTAAAAAACGTACATGATGGAATATGTGGGCCCCATTCTTGTGGTATGAAATTAACAAAGAAACTAGTGAGGATGGGGTACTATTGGCTAATCATGGAAAAAGAAGCTCATCAGTATGTGTAGAAATGGCTTCAATGTCAACAACATGGGGATCTAATTCATGATCTAGCTCAAGAATTGCAACCAATGATCACACCATGTCCTTTTTTGCAATGGGAACTTGACCTCATAGGAAAAATACTTGAACCTCATCCAACAGCCATAAATTTATCATAACTATGACTGATTACTTTACTAAGTGGGTTGAAGCCATTCTTATGACCTACATAATAGGGAAACAGATAGCTAAATTTATCCTAAATTACCTAATTTTTTGCTATGGTGTTTCAAAAACCCTCATCTTAGACACTGAAACACCATTCAAGAACTAGGATGTAAAGGAGCTATGCCAAAAATTTAATATTCAACAATGATTCTCTACCTCACACTATCCCCAAGGAAATGGTCAAGCGAAAGTAATGAATAAAACTAACCTAAAAATCCTAAAGAAAATAGTTATTGAAGTTGGTCATGACTGGCATCTATAGCTAAATCTCACTCTTTGGGCTTATTGAACCAATATCTGCATGCCTACAGGTGCAACCCCTTTCTCTCTGGTCTATGAATCAGAAGCCATCTTTCCTATTGAGGTTGATCTCCCATCATTATGAGTATCATTGTAGAATTTGATAACTGAGGAAGAATATAGAGTGTCTCTAATAAATGAGCTAGAAATCCTCAATGAACATCATGTTGATTCCCTTAACCACTTGCAAGTATAATAGAACTGACTAAAGTAGAGCTTTAATAAGAGAATCAAATCTCAGTCATTCTAGATAGGAAATCTTGTCCTAAAGTAAAATTAGAAGAATCTTCTAGATCAAGACAACAAAGGAAAGTTTGAGCCTAACTGGTTGGGTCCCTTTGTCATCACAACAAGCTATAGATTAGGAGCATACCAATTGTCAACCCCTAAAGGTGAACCATTGTAGGAGCCAACCAACAACTTGCATCTCAAAAAGTTTTATGCCTAGTCTCCAAGGGTATAAATTTGAAAATACAAAAAAATCATAAAATGATGATAAATACCAAAAAAAAGAAAGGATTGAAAAAGAAAGGAAAAAAGTCATCCTCTAGTGAAAACAACTTCAGTGGTGCTTTGGGAAAGTACCTTGGTGAAAACCTAGAAAAAAAGCACCTTGAGTAAATAAAGCATCTCCATTTATTCTTTGGATCTTTTGTCCTATCGTTCGTTGCATCGTCATTCATCCCTAATCCACATCCTTATCATGGCTTGACATTGTAAGGTATCATGGAATCTTTAGCACTACATAGCATATTCCCAAGGTTAGACTGTCCTACCTTTATTGAAGTAGGTTAACATGTCACACTATGGGAATTTCATTATGGATCACAAATCAGGTTCTTGTATATCATGAGGTCATTAGACATCTTATTAGAAAGCACCAAAAAAATTCATAAAACCTTATCTAGAAAATTAAAAAAAAATGCAAAATCCTATATAGCTAAAATCCAAAAACATTTAGAAAATTGTAAAAGAAAAATCCAAAATAGCCAAAAAACATAAAAATCCTTAAAAAGGTCAAACATCGTAAAATGCAAAAAACAATTTCCTCTTGTCAAACTATGTCATCTCTGAGGTTGAACATAGGCAAGGCCATCACTGATGTGCCTCTCAAGACACCCTAGGTTAGTCCTTTAGGGGTCCATCAAAATAAACTATCATCTTTTATTTGTTCATATCTTCATCTTGTAAATGGGTCAAGTCAGTTGAGCTACGTGGTCTTTGCACATATAACATACATAATGCTAATATTTGATCAACCCACAACGACCCTAGCATAGGTCTTTAGGTTAGTTTCTTGGTCAAAATTCAGAAATTATCAGAAAACCCAAAAATATCCAAATAACTCTTGTGAAAATTCAAAAACATTCAAATATTCATAAAACACAAAAATAATAAAAAATATTCAAAAGACCTAATACCTTGAGAACATTCGAAAAATCTTAAACACCCTCATAAAACCAAAAATCCCAAAACATCTATATAAACTTTCAAAAAGACCAAAAAGAACCTCAAAACATTTTCAAAATACCAAAAAAATTAAAATATTCTAGAAAATCCAAAACCACCCATCACATTTTTCTTTCACCCGCAATAAAATTTCACCCATAATAAACAATCCTCACCTTCAATCTTTAGAAAAACAAGTAGAAAACAATCATAGAAAGTCATAAAGTGAGAGCCTAATTGTCAAAATCTAAAGTTTAAATGATAGGTAAATATGTCAGTGAATTTTATAGAAATGGCTCATCTTAGAATGATCATCCTAACATCAAACAACCCTTTGATCAAAATGTCCTAGGATGTATCCTTCTTGCAATGGACACCAACATCATAACTCACCTTAGCTAAACTTAAACTAGGCAAGAGCTATAGATAACACTAACTATTTGTCTTTGATATTTTCTTATGATTTATCTTAATGACCCATTCCAAGGACCTCTCGATGATATGTAAACAAAAAAATTTAGAGAGAAAGGAATGGTGCATTGATGATTATCTTTCATTTGTTTTGCTTTTGGATACTCTTGTAAAATAATTTTGGGGAAAAATTGCTTAGTTCTATGTAGGAAAGTCATTTGGAGTACGTTGTTGACTATTGCATATGCTTTGGTACAATATATTCTAAGCTTCTAACTTGCATTCCAACAATGTTTCTGTATGTCAAGATGTGAAGAAGAACTATCCTATCTGCTTGTTGATTCAAAATCTAGTACACTATATACAACATCATCCTAGTTATCAATACCTTGATGCATAGTTTCTATGTGTTATATGAAACAATAAGGAACGATGGAAAATCCCAATCATGAAGTATGGGCACCTCATCCTACATCTCATCTTGAATTTTGCATTGTCTCATCACCATCTCTAATAAAGTCTGGATGGATCATAGACTTGTTGGATATTTTTAAGGAATCATCACAATCAATGGTCATTCATCCTTTATTCTTCTATCTTCTCCATGCTAACTGGGTATCATGATAGTCAACAAAGACATCATCAATTCATCCACTCTCCATCCACAAACAATTAGGATACATGCACCTCATCACATAATCATTACAAACATCATACATTTTGCATAATCATTTGAGTTGTGATGAATAATATATATTTTTTATTCTGAGCATCTTAAATTATTGCATATCATAAACATTTGCATCTATCCATCCACATGCATATATCATCGTCATAAAACATGCATAGAAAATATACAAAAATAAATGCATCCACATCATTTGCATCCATAACATCTGCATATCATAATCATCCATCCATATCATGATCATCCATACATGAAATAAAGTGAACACATCATAGCATGAATCATTTTTATTTGTATCATATATATATCAAAAAATATGTCACGGTACAAAATCTAGATTAGTGTATGAACATCAATCAAAAGTGAAATATCCATGAGGCTATCAAAAAGGAGTTCATTAATGTATATCAGTGATAAAGAATGGGGAAAAATAAAAAAGTGTCTATACATCAAAAAGCTAGCCCTTATGGCTGCTACACTCTCTAGCCTACCTCTCAAGCTGATCCTTTTCTCAGGGATGCGCATCACTACACTATGGAAAATCTAGTTGTTGAAGAGCCACCAAAACATCTCGATGTTAATGATTTTGGTAATGTGCAACCTCTATAACTTCCTCTCAGTTAATCATGTTGAAATTGTTCGACCATGAGTCACCACCATCATCATCTCAATCTGTTGGTGTCAGGAAACCTCCTAATCTCTCTTAGTAGTAATAGCCTAAATTCTCTATAGTGCTTGATCTCTCTCTATTGTCACTAAAACCACCTATTCTTGAGCCTGGTCTCGCTCAATAGTAATGACCAAAACCTATTGGTCAGCCTAATCTTACTCACTAGTTAATGTCTGCACTTGCTACTACAATTGATGAATTTGTGCATCTCAAGGATCTAGTGGTGGTGGTCCTCCCTACTATTGTACCTGAGGTTGTACCTACGGCTAAACCTATGGCTATACCTAAGGCTTCTTTTATAACTGAAGGAGCCCCTGAAACATGTCCTTCCTAGCCATCCTAGCCTCCCTAACCCCTACCTCTAGCTCCTTTGCCTCTCAGTCTACCTTTGGGATGAGCACCTACCAGATCTTTCAAATGTGAGGTTGGGATGAACCATCCATCATAGGCTAGATTGGTTTGAGCTATTGGCTGACCCTGATCATATGCCCAAGGTTGGGCCACCAACTATTTGAAACTCTCAATAGCCTTTAGAGAAAGAATGTTTGGTCCCCATGTGGGAACCTCTATCCAATCTCACAAAAATGGCCCTATATGCATTGTTAGGCATGTCCTCTACAACCCTGAATTAACGAGCCACACTGTAAGGAAGGTACCTCTCAATCATTGTATGCTCTCAACCCTGCATGTATCAAGTCTATCTAGAAAAATATAACTATTGAATGCCATCAAAACATGGCAACATTTGAAGCCATGGGAACCATAAAAAAACTATAACATCATCTATAACCCATCTCCAGTATGAGAGCCCAATCTAACTAGTGTACCTTAGAGTGATGGAACCTCTATATCTCCAAATGACAGGATCATTTGGCTCCAAATCTGCCATCTGAATAATCAGTTGAAGCACGAAAATGTGCTCCCATGACCAAATGTGTAGTAGAGTCACCCCTACATAGATGGCTCTCCCATCACAATAGACAAAATCATGCAAATCATGATACAAGGAGCATAGCATCATGGGCTCCCACACAAATAGTGTCATGTATAGCATTTGGTGCCATGCCAAGCTCTGTTCTAGGCTAAATCCTCTACTGCATCTATCTGGACCTACCAAACCTGAAATGATGGCTGCAATGATCAATCTAAAGGTTAGCACATGACCTGTATATGTCTCCAAATCAATTTAAGATGTGACAAACACAATATGATCCATCTCCATTCACCTCAAGGCATGCATCAAACCCAACATTAGTATCTTAAATCACACAATCACCGTGAATTGACAAATGAAGAATCTACCACATCCTACAAAGTAACTATCACCTCATCTATTGGAAGGTGGAAGGACAAGGTCTTATTGTGCTATCTCTCACACAGAGTTGTCATCATCACTAGATGTGTCCTAATCATGGGTGCATATGCAACATACCACTGATACATCTCTCCCAAGTGCTCCTAGTGCAATACTGATAGATCACCTAATATTTCCAATATAGTGGACCTGTGTTCATTCAAAATCAATAGTGGGAAGAACTCCTACATCCACAAAGTACACAACATTAAGGAATAAACAAAATTTGATGTTATTTTAAAATTTTGGCTCAAAAATCACAATAGAGTTGCTATATTCAAATTTTAAATAGTGATGCTCAATGCATTTAAAATTTCAAATCAAAAAATGCATTGCTAGATTAGCTGGTGTCATGGTTTGGCATCTGGTTTAACCTAACCCTAACTTCTAAATCGACAAGTCTATCAAAAAATAAGAATGTGTCACCATTTAAAATCAAGAACCCTAATTTTAAATTGAGAAATGCATCACTATAATTTGTTTGGGGGTCGCTGATTTTAGTTTGGGTGTCACTATATAGCGACATTGCCAAAATCTGAACTACAATGCCTAATAAATGCATCAAAATTTCAAATTTCAAATCAAGTTTTGAATCACATACCAATTGTCCTACACATAGAAGCCACTAGAACTCTCAAACTCGATTGAACATGTGCTTGGGAAGCTCTTGACACACCATTTCATCAAAGAGTCAAAGCTCAAATCACAAGAATCTCTCAACTATGAATGCACAAATGAATTGAAAATCACCTTTATTGGTCTATTTAAGCTATAAAATTAGTTTTTTTTTCCTAATTTAACCTTAAAGATGGGGTTTATCGTTATTTTAACCAATTTGGAAAATTTGGACCTAATTTTGTTTTTTGTGTTTTTGGCATTATTCTTACATCCCGAAGCCTTTCTAGAGCCTTGGGGCAACTTTTAATCTTTATCAAGAAATCAACCCAAAATTCAAAATTTTCGTCCAATTTCTTGAAGGGGTAGGGAGTCGGATTTATCCTTTCATTCAGGCATCTAAATATTAGATTCTTTTTATTTTTTGATTTAAGCAACTTTTTTTATCTGAAGAGTGTTATTCTTTTAACTGAAGCAACAAGTACCTCACTTTAAAGAGGGGAAAAATGTAGACATTGAAAAATGTCTTGATTGATATCATACATTTAAAACAGATTTACTAACATTATTTCCTCTTTAACCCATCATCTTTTTTCTTATCTAATTTAATTATCCTAGCTAATTAATTAATTGCATCATTTTGATCTATTGGACTAATTAATTTAATTAGGTTAATTAATCTCTTTTCGCACTAACACTTCATCTCATTAAATTAAAAACATCAAAATATTTAATTTAATTCCCCAAGTCATCTTATTTAATTAAATAACCCTAAGTTATTTAATTAAATATCACTTCCATCTCTCCCCCATTTATTAAATCATTTAATTTAATAAATATCACTTCAATACTCCTAATCCCCTAATTGTGTAATTAAACCTTGTCTAATTAACAATTAAACTAACTTTCCTCTAAGCAAAGGGAATATACCTATGGAATAGTCCTTACCCCTTTTTGCACAATTAAAATTTGTTTTAATTTGTAACTTACCTTTTTCTCACCCAATGGAACATTCTAAGGAATATTCTCTGTCCTCCAATCATCTCACTTCGCTTCTTTAGTAAGTTAAAATGTTACCTTTTAAGCAAGTTACCTTTGACCTATGCAAGCAGGTCAAAAGTGTGTTTATTTGAGGTAAGTGTGAGCCCTTGATTAAATATCATTGTGAATTCTCATACGTTGATGAGAATCAATGATCCATGCCTCTCATCCCTTTCACCTTGAACCATTGATTAAGCCTTTTGATCTCAATCCTCCATTCCTCATTTTCTCTCCTATAAATAGATCACTATTTGGATACAAATGGATCCATTTGTCAAAGAAAACTTATGATATTGAAACTCATATGTCCATCTTTCAATTGTAAAATTATTCTATTGAATTCACTTGCATCAATACTCTCAATTTACTCGCTTGTTAGCTTATTTTAGTTCATTTTCATTGCATAATAGCTTAGAACATCCATTAATGTCTTCCATGCATCCATCTTAGCTTGTATATCAATTAGGGTTTTAATCTTTTAGCATATTTTTAGCCTAGATTAGCTTAGCAATAGAATAATCAATGCATTTTTAGCATAAAATCATGCTAACTTAGCTTGCATCATGTTCATTTTGGTATAAACTAGGTTTTCATACATCAATCACAATGGTTTCATTGATTCTCTTCCATAGAATTGACTTAAACTGGCTCACCAATCATAGGATTGGGAAAGGGTCATTGTTTCACATCAAGATGACACCAATTCCAAAATAGGATAAGTTTCAGATGGGTTAGGTTAGGAATTTATCTATTTTTGTGTAGTTTGTAAATTTCATTTTCAATTAAATGCTTAGTTTAGATTTCCATTTTGAATGATCTTTTTTGTAGATGCATGTATGTTTCGAAAAGTTATGCTTCGATTCATCATGAATCAAGTGTAATCAATCCTCACCGACATTCCCACATCTCACACTAGGAACACAATTAGGTCTATGCACATAGGAGGGAGTAAAACATAGTGTGAAATTTTCAAGGGTTACAATTTATGATACTACATTTGGACCCCAATTTAATGAGAGTATGAACTTATGCTCAGACACACACTAAAGAAGAAATTATTTAAAGAGGGGTTCAATTATCCAAATGTTGAAAAAATAAGATGACAATGAATGTAGGATGGTGAAGAAGCCCCAAGCAATCAAGACACCATGAAAAATTAACATAGGAACAAAGGAATGTGCATGTATGTGATGCAACATGACAAAAAAAAAAAAAAAAAACATGAGAAGAATAAAACAAGATGCACAACACAATGAAAAAACTACACAAATGCAACAAAAATATGTAAAATCACATGTAACAAAAAGCACAAAAATAAGGTGAGTGCTAAAGGATTTGAGTTGATAAGGAAAAGATACCTCAACCTTAAATTAGTGTCAAGTACCAAATGCCATCCATTGAATGTATACTATTCAAGGGGATGCTCTCATAAGGATGTAAAATCACTCATGAGATACATAGATCTACTAGCTAACAAGCTACATTATGCTTGGTTTCCATGTAATATGATGGGTTTCACAAGGATAGAAAGATGCATTATGCTAAGAAAATCATTAAACACATGGATTAACTAGCAAGACAGTTGTGCTATGCTAGGTTCCCATTGTTGAGAAAAAGGTTTCTCAAATTTACTGGTTAAGGCTCTTGGAAATTAGATAAACACTTAGCCAAGTCAAAATCTTCTACATTGCAGTACCACAAAATTATAAACTAGAGCTAGTGGGTTGGTGGTAAGGGTTTATCGAAGTGACATTCACATGTCAGTGGGATGAAATGATTATTCTCTTCAACATGCCAATAAGGATCTTCATTTGGTTGACAGGTGGTTTTTATTTGTACTTAATGGATAGTCACCTTGATATCCTGATAATCACTTTATCGAAGAGACATGAACATGTCAGTGGGATGAAATGATTAATATCTTTGACATGCTGATAAGGTGGTACAAAATGATCATGAAGGATGAATTCAAGAAGACATGTGGTTACTATTGTTTGGTGGATATATCAAGTCACACTTGTGACATTAGCTGTACAATGATGACAAGAACGACATGTAGGTAGTAGTGACCACCCAATCAAAGTTGTAGGGTATATCAGTGAGAACTTCTTATATTGGTGTGAGGTTCTATAGCATCTCATCAACATTGTGATGGAACTTCATCTGTGAGACTTCACCATATCAGAAGGACTCACTTGGGAGTCCCTCCAATGGAACGATAGGTATGTTGAGGTGATAGTGGGAAGTCAAAGAGACAATGATTGTTCAGTTGGTATGGAAGTTGGAACGATGATTCTACTATAATTCTTGAGAAGTATGTATGCAATGCCATAGTGCATTATAATAGTGAGTGAATATAAGAGTGAATGTAATAGAGTTCTACCGATTCGATTCTAGAAAAGCACCTGAAAGAGCATAGCTTTGAAATTGTATGTATTTTGTTTTACTATAATACAATAGATCTCTACTTTGTAGTGTGGGTATTTTCCTGAAAGAATTTTCCCATGTAAATACTTGTGTTGATGTTTTATTATCAATTGATGTTTAATATGTGCATCTTAAATGAGTTGTAATTGCAAAGTTTTAAATGGTTCATTTATTTCTCTCCTGAAGATTTGAATTAAGAAGGTGTATTCCACACTCTTATTTTATTTCATTTGCTATTAGAGCATTGGCTAGATTTTTTATCCTTATGGGTTATAAGGTTTTTTTGTGTTGATCTAGATTTATTGGGAGTTCTAGAAAAAAATTTGGTTGTATTCTTATTGCAAACTTAAGATGGCAGGAACATCTAGAAGATTAGAAATTGAAAAGTTCAATGGTGGTAATTTTGAGTTATGGAAACTTGAGATGGAATATTTTATCATAGATCAAGAGTTGTGGGATGTGGTATCTTGTAAAAAACCATAAGAAACCTCACAAAATGACTAGGATGCAATAGACCAAAAAGCCAATGGTCTAATTAGATTGTGCTTGGTTGATTTTGTTCTTTTGAACATCCATAAAGAGAAGATTGTAAAAATCCTTTTGAAAAATCTTGGTGAAATTTGTCAAGGGAAATCCTTGGTAAATAAGTTATTTCTAAGAAAAAACTTATACTCTTTGAAGATGGAGGAAGGAGCATCCATTGCAGATCATCTGAATGCATTTAACATGATCATTTCTTAGTTGGGGTCTGTTGGTTTGAAGATAGATGATGATTATCATTGCATGATCATGTTGTGTTCTTTTCCTAACACATTGAATCACTTGGTAATTAGTATTTGGAGTACAAAAACCACTTTCAAGATGGAATATGTGGTTTCTTCACTATTTTCAGAATAAATGTGAAGGAATTTTTCTGAGATGACCAAGGAGGCCCTTTCTATTTGAGGCATATAAAAGGAGAGAGGAAAGAAGAAAGGAAAGAAGTATAAATCCATGCTTGAGGGGAGATAAAAGTCTCCTGGTAATAATTCCAGGTGAAATGTTGGAATTATAGACAATCTGAACATATTCGAAAGGATTGTAAAGAAAAGAAGAAGAAGAAAAATAATTTTGAACAATAATTCTTCTGATAATGAATCTTCACAGGATGATGCATATGCATTCATAGTAGCCTTGGCAACTCATGCATCAAATGATGTGTGGTTAATTGAATCAGGTGCATCTTTACACATCACCTCTCATAGGGGTTGGTTTTAAAAATATGAAGAGTATGTTGGTGGAAATGTGTATCTGGTTGATGATTCTCACCTAGAAATTTTTTATCATGGAAGAGTCAGGATTCAGTTTCCTAATGGAAGGATAAAGTGAATTGATGGTGTGATGCATATCCATTGTTTGGCATGAAATTTACTTTTTGTAAGTAAATTGGATGATGTGGGTGTGCAAGTATCTTTCTCAAATGGGGGTTGTAAAATGTCTATAGGTTTTATGGTTATTGCTAAAGGTGCATGAATTGGAAGTTTGTTAAGTTAGATGCTTGCATGATTCAATTTTATAACTTAATTCTATGAAGTTTGGGAAAAGGGATTCATCATCTAATCAAGGAGCCTAGAAGGACAACATAATTCTTTAGAGGTGAATCTCCTAGTGGAGAAGACAATGTTGTGGCACTAGAGGCTTGGCCACATTAGTGAAAAAGGTTTAAAATCCTTGAAGAATAAAAGCCTTGTTAATGGGAATGATGATTGTAATCTCAAGTTTAATTTTTGTGAACATTTTATATATGGAAAACAACACAATGTTTCTTTTTATTCCAATTATGATAAATCTTCTGGAATATTGGATTATATTCATGTTGATGTGTTTGGTCTAGTTAATGTTCCTTTGTTATCAAATCTATATTTTTTTTTCAAAGTAAATCTAAAGTATTCAGTCGATTTAAGGAGATCAAAACCTTCATAGAGAATTAGATCGATAGGAAAATAAACTGCTTGAGGATAGATAACGGTGGTGAGTTTTGTTCTTCAAATTTTTATAGGTTCTATAAGGACCTTGGGATTAAGTGACATAAAAAAACTCCCTATACTCTGCATTAAAAGGGAGTTTCAGAGAGGATGAACAAAACACTAATGGATAGGGAAAGGAGTATGTTGAGTGGTGTTGGTATTGAACAAAAGTTATGGGTTTAGACTATAGCCATTGCACACTATCTAATTAATAGATCTCCTACTTTAATGCTCATTGAAAAGACACCTATGGAAGTGTGGTCTAGTAAGAATCCCTTATTGAGACATATTAGAATCTTTCATTGTGAGAAATATTCTTATGTTCCTAGTCAAAAGATATCTAGATTGGAGAACAAGGTAGTGAAGTGTATCTTCATCATTTATGGCATCAATGTGAAAGGGTATAAGCTTTTGAATCAAGTTACAGAGAAGGTTCTCTATAGTAGAAGTGTGACCTTCATAATTTGAAACCTTCCATAGTTTATCTACAACCAAACATGAAATAAGAAAGAAAGGATATTTTTGAAGTTCCTCTTATACTTGTTGATCATCATAGCTTGCCCCTTTCCAATGGTCCTATGGGAAATTTAGTGAGTGGGGGACCAATCTTCACCTCATTGAATACCTCTAGGATTTTTATAGAAATCCAACTCTTATTTTGGGTTTGGAGAAAAGGGTAGAAGGAAATGTAAATATAAAACATAAAAATTGTGATGTGCAAATTATTTTGCAATATTTCAAACCCAATCATTCTTATGAATGATATAATTAGACATAGAATGCCACAACCCTTCATTTGTGGAAAGAGAACAAACAAAAAAGGCTAACAAAAGGCATAGTGTAGACTTTCAAATCTTTTTGTAAGCAGTGTTCATTAAGGTCTGATCAAACATAAAGATTTCTAAGGGTAACAAAAAAATGTTTAGAAATAACTTGAACTCTCCCTACTAATACAACATAATATAATAAAACAATAACCCTTTAGAAAAAAAAAAGAAGTTCAATGACATAATATATTTTTCACAAGTTATTATTCTACCATACGAGCATACAACACGAAAATTATCTACTTAAACTATTCAAATTCAGCTTGCAAGACACAATGTTTCATTCAAAACGAAAACATAAAAAAATAAAGTTTGATAAAGGCCATACATGCACAGTCTCAATGATTTCTTCTCAATAATTTGTACTTTAAGTATCAAATAAACTTTAAAATAGAGGTCAGTCAATGCCAATCTAATAATAGTTTAGGCCTTAAAAGGTATAAAATGCCAGAGAAAAGTAGTTTTGAAACTTTACTCTTGAAAATAGTTCTATATTCTAAGAAAACTAAAGAAACTTTTTCTCAACAAAGGAAACTAAAACTTGGAATCCAACCCTTGCATATGTTGTTGCCTCTCTATTATAGCTAAAAATAAAAATAAAACACTTCCACAACTCAAAAGTAATTACTACTAGGTGTTGGCATTTGATAGCACATGATCTAATTGTAGATCCTTGGTTAGCTTACAACAATCTTTGCTCATCAATTCTCATTTGTCACATTGATGCTTTTTAGATATTTAGCAAAGATAAAGTTCTGAAAATTATCAAATCCTAGAAATACAACCTAGAAAAAAGGTCTAGTTGAGCAATCACATCACCCAAAGGCACCAACTCAAAGCTTCCATCCCAAAAAGCAAGAAAAGAAAAAGTCTAGCAACCTCCGGAGAACTCCCAAAAGATATCACTTCATAAGAAGAGCAATTTACTTGGAACAAGGAGGTGACATATGAAAAATGTAGAAAATTTTGAGCTCATGAGTATAGCTCCTGAGAAAATCTCTGATGAGTCGACATTTGTCTAGACTCTCTCCCAAAAGGAAGGAAAAAAATTAAAGTTGCATAAAATCCATGTGGTGTATTGCACACCTTTCCAATAACTCTACTTGACCATGGTCGCACCCAAAACTAATAACATTGTATAAGCCAAAAATCAAAATGGTCAAGGAAAAAATGCTTCACAATTTTGGCAACTCATAGGGGGTCTTCACTTGTGGAAGCATGAACCTAGGCCTCTAGTAATTCTTGGAGTTTGAGGAAAGCAAAATGTTGCACCTCCCAATTTGCATCAGTTGGTAGGATGAAAGTATAAATCTACCTATATGCTTGCTCTAGCTTGAAAACCTCTTTAAAAGAGACAAATCCCCATCTATAAGAAACTGCTCCAAGGTGATAATAGAGTCGAGAAAGAGGATAAATATCATGCTCAATATCATTAGCCATGAGTGTTGTACTTAAACCTAGGAGTTCCATAGAGTTTTGGATCTTATGTCAGATTACATCTGTGATTTTCTCAACTATTATCACATCTAAATATGTCAAAAGAAGAGGAGGTATCATGTAAGTAACCAAGACATTGAAGTCCTTGATCTCGATGACCCACTTGTTCATTACTATCTGACACTCTTTACATTTTGTTGCAACCTTGTGATAGTTGATGATCTCATTAGATTTGATAGAGGAAACCCATTGATCATAAAGCCCCACACTTTTTAGGGCCATATTAGTGGTTATGCACAGCTTGGAAATGAACCTTTGTGATTTTGCCACTCGAGGTGAGCATTTTTGCATAAAGTGATTGGCCATTGGGCCAACCTTAGCTTTCAATTCCTAAAAATTTCTTAATAATTGTAAAGCAGTCCCAAGAATAGTAACACCAGCTATGATCTACTCCCAATGTGGCTTTAGATCCTCATGAAACAACTAGCTCTTGGTTAAACTAAGACTCTCTCCCTCTTGCAATTTAATCCATTTGACTTCTCTCCCTAAGGGAATTTTTCAATTTTGAGCTCAACCTTCTAATCTCTTGTTTTAACTCCTCTACTTCCACATGGGCCTTCTAAAGATCAATGGAATTTCAGGATCAAACATCATTCAACTCTCCAAATTTTAAATTTTAGCATGAAGTTGAACCTATTCACTCTGAGCTTCAACAAGAAACTTGGATGTGTCTCCTTCCTAGCCTTGGATTTTCCTTACACGAGTCACTTCATATTCTCTAGATTGGATCTCATTCTATAGTATTCTCACCGTTTCCTTTAAATTTTCCAACACTTCTTCACACTTATTCAATTTCTTGTCTAACCTTTCATAGTCAGCATATACCACCTTTTGAGTGGCCTTAGCTAGAACCACTTTTTCATGTAGACAAGTTTCATTGAAGTCTAGGCCCATGGATTAGATGTCGTAATAATCCATCTCCATTTTCCCTTCGAGCTTGGAAATGAGCGGCTTCATGGTAGTTATTAGCAAAGAGTCCCACTCTTCATTGAAGCAAGCTTCAATCTTCTTGGTAGCAGGCATCTTGGCATTTTTCAACACTATTTTTTGCTTTCTGGTCTATCAAGGATTCTTGGTAGCATCAAAATGGCCTTGAATATTATAAGGTACATCAATTTTTTTTTTGCTATCGAAGCACTAGGGGGTAGTCCAAAAACAGTGACAAAAGGGGAAACTTTAGATGTATGAGCATGTGGGGACACAAAAGGTAGCATTATCATGGAAAAAGGTGACATACCAAATTCAGAAGGGGAAAAATTAGTTGTGATGAACACAAAAATAGGATAATGGAGAGGTTCTTTCTTAGTTGTAGATGGGCTAAGAGTGATGGGTAAAGCAGGGGTCTTAGTCGTTTCAATGGGGGCCCTTGACAAGGTGATTAAAGAAACAACAACGACTGCAGCGAATGATTCTCCTTCGACATGTGCGGTGGTTTCAGAAGATTCATTAAAAATGGCATGGGGTGCATTCAGGATTATCAACTCAAGTTCAGAGGATAGAGATTCCTTTCTACAGGAGGAGGCAGGGGATTAACTAAAGATGAAGAAATAGGAAGAAGAGGAGGAGAGAAACTTACCTGAGCCATAGTGTTTAGAATATTTTCTAGGATAGACTTCACTTCTTCTAATTGGGCTAATACATCAAGGGAACCTAGATCTTAGACCCATCTTCTCTTTGCATGACTAGAAATAGTACGTCCTAATCCTCTGGTAGTCGATTCTTTCAAAACTTGTCCTTCAACAACTACAGTGGACCCTCTTGGAGACCGTCAAGTCATTTTCCCTTTACTTCGGGCACTAGGGGAGGATGGAGCTTGTGATTCCCTTCACCTTAAGTCTCTCCAACTATTAGATTCTTGAAGCTAAGAATTTTGACATGGAACTTGTTCCTTTTCAATTTTGTGGCTTGTCTTTGGATTGTTGTTATTGAAATCAACCTGTCTATGATATATGTCCTTGAATTCATCATCAAGTGGTTGAAAGCTACCAAACGAGGCACCTAGGCACCTCCTCTCTTGTCAAAATCCCATAAATCTACCTTTTTCCTTTTTGACCATCCCCTGTACTTTAGCTACATGTTGAAGGGTTTTCCCATTGAGAGGTTCATTTGATACTCTGCTTGCAGTTCACAGAAATTTAGCCATCTTGTTCACTAGAATGGAATGCAAGCTAGATCAATGTACACCTTCACACTTTCTTAAGTCAGATTCCTCCTTCTCTCAATATATTCCCGATGATCATGCTTCAAACTATAAACCCTATTCAGGTTATACTTTCACTTGTCACAGATGAGGACCAAGCCCAAGGTCACTAGTAAATTTGTGATCTCATCCTCGGATTTTTTCTTATTCAACATTACCTAACTTTTAGAAATTAAGAGGGGAAGTGGATAAATGTTTTTTTTGTTTCTTTTAGCACCATAAATCTTGTCAACAATGGTTACCTAGTGGCATGCTTTCAATCTAAAGACTCTGTCTATTATAAATTTGGGTAATCAGAAAGTCTCCCTAGGAAATCCATGAAATATGATAAATGTGAAATCTTCACCTAGGAAATAATCCAGTGGGGTTGGTGGATCTTCCATCCATTGTATGACCTCTTGAGAGAAATTTCCAATAGGGAGAGGCAATAAATCTTGAAGCACTGGCCCTAGAAGGTGATCTACAAACCAACAATAATCCCTTATTCTCAAAATCACATGGGTCAACATAGAAACCAGTTGGAGACAACCCTTTTCATATAGCCTAGATACTAGTACATTCCTCCCCAGGCACTCAAAATTTTGATGCAAAATTAAATGAGCCAAGACAAAATAATACCTTTATTTAGACTCATTCTATAATTCTTAAGTTGTTCTAGCATGTTTATAGCTGCCACCTTAGCAAAATTATAGTACTTTTGGCTCCTTTCCCTTTTGGGAATGAACACTAGAAAAAATTGAAAAGGATTGATCTCTTCATCATTATCAAGGATGAAAACCCAAGTGAACATCGAGAATAAAAAAAGTGTTTCCTTGAATTTATTGCATGAAAGAGGAAAGAGAAGATGACCTCTCTTAAGTCATTCCTTTGCATTGTCCTCATAAAAAATTTGCTTGACCATTTCTTCCCAGAAGGCATCTATCTAATTTTCATCAAAAATTTCAGCACTCCATGTTGTATGGATACACAACATATCTTGTATGGATTTGGTAGAAATGGTAACCATGATCCTATAGCCCTTAATGGCTTCTATCATTTTCTTAAATTTTTTTGAACATGCATTGACCAACTCTAGGCACAGATGTACAGCAGGTAGCATAAACTATGGAAGACCACAATTCTAGAGCCGAAACACAAAGCCCTTTAATGGTTCATGCTCCAACATTCTTTGAAACACACCTTCCCTAAGACTTGTAGGGTTAGCTAACAACTTAGGGTTAGAAAATATTTTGGTGATATCTTGCACCACCTCTCTTGGGATGCATTTATCAAGAAATACCTTCTTACAATATTTGAATTCCCATTCCTCAATTGTTGGGGTATTGGAAAATGAGTTCTATCCAAGAATATCAAGGTAACCAAGACTTTTTCTTGAAGCTACAAATTTTTTACCAAAGGTTGATGCTTCCACCATGGCTGTATGGAAAAGTTGCAGAGAGCTTCCTTAGTGACAATGACCACTTGCCTTTCTCTTCTTTAGATAAATCTACTTTTGAGTGTAGTTCTTTCCCTTGCTTGTACATGCAGTTAAGGCTATGTCATTACCACTAGTCCATTAAATACTCTCATTGAGGTGATACGTGTGGATTTGATATATGTATCCCTTGGGAATGACGAGATTGCTAGATGAATGGAATTAGTACATTCTCCTCACTGCCTTTTTAATAAATAAACTCATTGCATCGAAAATAACTGGTGTTGATGATGGCAAAGGATACATGTAAAAAATTGATATACAAGAGTATTTACTCCCAATGCCCAAATTTATTTCTCAATGCATTTTGTCAAATTCTCTATATGGTTTATCTACCCTTCTCCACTTTTCCCTAATATTTTCCTATTGCCATCTAGCCAAAAATAAAATTTCCATTTGTTGATTTTTCCAGCTCATCTTTCTATATATAGCCATGCCACCTTTTTCAACATTCATTCAAAAATTTAGCCTCTTAAGTTTAGCAAGATTTCCACTTATTCCCATTCCACCATAATTTGCTACCCTATCAGAATGTCTGCTAGCTTGGGTACTCCTATTTAGCTCTTCCCATGAAGGCCACAATACTGCTTTGCAGGAGAGGTCACTAGTGACCGAATTAAGCACCTAGTTAAGAAATATAACTGCTGTCATAGTTGCGTTTAGGTGGGTGGTTTTTCAAGACATCATTGATGATGAAAATCAGCTTTGGAGCAACTGCAATGTCCTTTCCTACTTCATGGCCTTGCTAGTAGACCTAAACATGGCCAATCCCATGATAATTGAATTGTGCCACTAGATGTTTGACAATTCCCTAATGGAAGGGCTTTGAGAGATAGTGCAAGTGGGCATCCCTAGTGTTGGTATCTCAAGCACCATGGATCTTTGTAGGCATGTGTAATATGGAATAAACATTCCCCGGTTGCCCCTCCTTTCTAATTTCCACACTATGGACCTTGAGATGCACTAGTGCTCTTCACAACTAGTGACCACCTTTTTGCTATGAGAGTACAATGTGGAGCATGTTCCAAGACTCACCTAGAGGAAGCACTTTGAATTTCTGGTGAAAATTCATGTCGATTAGGCCTTATGTCTATGTTGTGTATAGCTTGTGTGTGTTATGTGTTTAGCTGCTTTTTTCACCCCATCAAATAAAAATAACAAGAAAAAGAAGAAGAAGAAGAATAACTTGATAATGAGCCCTTTTTCTTCATCGAAAATGGCTAGAGGCTTTACTTTAATATTTTTTGCACGTTGCCTCCCTTTTGCTTCTTTCTACTCGCTACTTCTTTTGGGTTTGCTCGAGAGAGCCTCATGTTTAAACCTAAGCCTTAGGCTTTACATTATATTGTAAATTTTTTGATGAATATAATATAATACAACTTTCTATTTCTTTAGCGTTATTCTCAGATGGCCTATTCTCAAAATTTAGAATGTATTTACAAAAAATTATACATATGGTACATAACTATTAAATTTTTAAAGAACTATATATTTTAATGGAATAACTTGAGATAAATACCATTCACTAGTATATCTAAAGTGTCTCCTTCCATATCTTCAAGTTTGTATGGTCCCTTCTATAGCACTTCAAATTTTGTGTGTTGCCCTAATGTTATAGTATGTTCATTGTACTTTAGCACTAAGCTCCCCTCTTTGAATTTTGGGATAAAAGTATTTTTTTCCAACCATCACATTACCATTTGTTGATGAATGATCATTTCTTCATAAGCTTTCTCTTTATCTTCTTCTAGCTTCATGAGTTCTGCTAGTTGTACTTCCATTCCACTATTTTCTTCAATTTCCAAGACTTTCAATAGTTGTAAGGTAGGAATCTCTATGGAGATGGGTAACACTACCTCTTTTCCATACACCAATTCATAAGGAGACATCTTCATAATTTTCTTGCATGTAATCCATTCTTCCCATAGAGCAACTCGTAGATGTTTCTGCCAATCCCTTTGTCATTTCGACCCAATGTGCTTGATTAAACTAATTAAGTTTTTTTGGTTGATTCTACTAATGTGTTCCCTTGTGGGTAGTAATTTGATGAAGTTTTAAGAAAAATCCCATGTCTAATAGAAAAATATAACACTCTTGATTCTATAAAAGCTCAGGCATTGTTGAATATGATGGTCTTGAGCAGGCCAAATCTAGATACTAGCTCTTCAAGGAAATTGACAATTTCCCCCTTTGTGAAATTTTTTAGGGCTATAGCCTTCTTCCACCTTGTGAAGTAGTCGATTTCCATGAGGATCCACTTTTTTCTAGTGCTGGAAATAATATTTATTATTTTAATAAATCTAGACCCCATTGACCAAAGGGTTCCT
>VDFB02362305.1:0-28624 GCA_007258455.2 Sequoia sempervirens
TCTAAGCTGTACATACATTCATTAACTGACAATTTTGTTATTGGTAGCAGCAGCTTTAGGGGGAGAAAGATATAAAACTAATTTATGCAAATTTATAATAGCTTTATTTATGAAAACTAGACACTAACAGAGTGCATTCTTACATGTCAAATATTTTACCATTTTATTAGTAATACAGTTCATTGTTGGAATGCGGTGCATAAAATAGTTTATGATATCTGAATTGGATTATTGAAAATGGATATGGAGGCAAAGAAACGAACCATAGCATGACTGCAGAAGCCATGGAAAGTTTAACAAAAGCCCCCAAATCTTTGAAGGATAACATGGATAAACCTCTCCAGGCATCTGAACATGGACCACATACTACATATATCAACTGCCCTAATGTTATTATCCACCATGATAAGTTCAGACTTACTGCTGCTCCGGCTAACCCCCAACCCAATTTTACTATGCATATCCAACAAAGAAAGATGTGGAAGAGCAAGGCTATTAGAGATATCCATGCCATGGCCATTACTTTTCTCTGCGCCTGCAGAAACTTCTGGACTGGGAAATAAATTGCAAATGAAAGGAGTTGGGGGAGCATCCAAATGCAAAATTTCTGGGTAACTTGAGATATCTCTTCAGATTGTCCAAATGCCTTGAGTATTGGCCCAGCAAATATGTAAAGGGGAGTAAGTACAATTGCTGTGGCTACGGAAATAATCCAAGATCGTTGCATATACACACTCAGCATCTGAAGGTCACCTGTTCCAACTGCCTGCCCACATAATGTCTCCAATGCACTGCTCATTCCCATCTACAAGAACAAGGCAAAACACATAAGAAACAATATATGCAATAGCTTCACAAATGACTGCCCAAATTAAAAATAGTGGCTTCAACAGTTGAAGATTTTATATTTTAATTCACCATGATTCCCATTGCAAGGCCTGCAATAACTGCATCATTGATGGTAACAGCAGCAAGTTCGATGGTGCCAAGGTGCCCAGCAAATGCCTGGGTTACAGCTCCCAGAGAATAGAAACATACTGAAGTAAAAATTACAGGGCCAGCAATGTACCACAGTTTCTTGGATTCGAACCAAATTTCATTAATTAAAGAGTGATGGCTGGAATTGTAATCGCAATCCTCTATTGATATATCTTCCTTGGTTTCCAGCAGACTGGATTTAATGGAGTCTGCTTCCATTTCCAAGAGCCACAAAATTTCTCCGCGGGGAGAATTAAAAGGATGTATACAGTCTCTGATAAAACTGCTCAAACTTTATAACTGTTCCTGCCTTGAATCGCAAGCAACATGCTTTCCATGAAGCTTGGTCAAATTTGTCACATATTCTCCCAGATATTTAAAAAAATGAGGTCAAACTAGTACTCGATTCCACAACAAAGAAAAAATATTTTTATCTCGTGTACAAACGTAGAAAATGTATTAAAATCTCTCTTCGGTGGTCCACACGCAATGATCGTCGCCATGAGAACTGCTGATCAGCAGCTGCAGGTAAAGTTCAGGGTACTTACTGGATGGAAATCATTACTCATTGACCTATTTTAATGAAGCTATTTTAGTGATTTATGTTTTTCTATTGTAAATAAGATTTAAATAGTAACAGAAAATATTGAAAAATAGTAACAAAGATGTTATATCATATTTGCAACAATAAAATAATGATTTAAAACAAAATAATAATAAAATTATAAATAGAAAGGAAAATAAAGGGAAAAGAAGAACAAATGCAAGAAATAATCATAAATATAATCAGAAACCATAAAAATAATGAAATTGAGAAATAGCAATTTGTTAGTAGATTTATTTTTAATTCTATTATTAATTGCAAATTTAAAATTGAATATCTAATTAAAATCTAAATCATGAATATAAGTTAATTATTTGAACTTTTTTTAAAATTGGGTGTCAAGAGCAACAATTTATTAGTGTTGAGATTTCTGGATTTGCAATTGTGTGTAATCTCTTTTGTTTGTTTGTTTGTTTTAAGAAGATTACACACAGTTGCAATCCAGAAATCTCAACACTAATTGATCATGGATTGTGGAAACTTCATGCTATTAAGCAACAATTTATGTTAGTGGCATGGTCATCTAGTGATCTAATGACTTATGTTAATTATAGATATCTATTCTTTTTACTATAATATCTAAAATTGACTATTAAATAATTAAATATTTTTCTATTTTATATAATTAAATAATTTTATTATTTATTTTCTTATATTTTTGCAATTGAACAAGTGCTACATAATGGCATGTACTTTAGTAGTAGTTATTAGTCAATAAACAATACTATTGCAATGCAAAATTACAAGTGAATATTTTTTAAGAAAAACAATTACTAAAATCAATATGGAAGATTTATAACTTTAAAAAATTTCTAAATGATTTTTTGTTAATATGATTGGTTAAAAAAATTTAGATGTTAAAGATGAATTTATAATATTAATAAAGCTTTTTTTGAGCATTTTTTTTACCTCAAACAACATTTTTGGAGCTATTTTTGAAGCCATTTTTATGAGTTATGTGGATTCTAAAAATAGTATTCTCAATGAGGGAGCTATCGTGGAACATGATGTGCTCCACCAAATCCAAAACACGAGCTCTATTAGAGCAATGTCCAAGGTATGAATCTCACATAACAACATATCTATACTAGAGGTTGATCACAAGAGTATAAGTCATGAGAAAGAGCGAAATGGGCATTGCTCAGGGAGAGAAATGGATGATACCCATATGGATTTTCATAATGTTATGTAAATTGTGTGGGATTGAACAACTTCTTTTGTCTTCAAAGAAGTTTCTCATTATGCTTTTCCTTTGATTGTTTGTGTTGCAGTAGGTGTAAAGTAAGCCTCATTTTCTTGTGACTAGGAGTCTAGTTTATTTTTTCTATGCATTTGTCAATAGACATATTTTTCTTTTATAGTAGTAGTGTAGGATTACTTTGGTGTTGAATATTACCCTTTTCAAGCATTTGGTTCTTTTTTCCCACTAATGTTGAGGTTTCAAGAGTTAAAACAATGAACAATCAATTGTTGCATCTAATTAAGGTAGACATTTCAAGCCAAGATAACAAAAGGTTTCAAGTAGAGTTAATCTATTTTCTTATAACCAAATTTTGTCTGGACTTAATGCTTTTATTGTCTTGTAGTTATGTAACAAAGTGCATGGCAACATTTTCTACAAACGAACTCCTAATTGTGTCTTGGTCAAACAACAAGCAATTCTAATTAATCTATTTTTTAACTGTAGTTATCACATTCGTCAAATCTTGCTCAAATCAGGTTTGGATCATATGTCTTGAATATTGCCCTTTTCAAGCATTTGGTGCTTTTTTCCTGCTAATGTTGAGGTTTCAAGAGTTAAAACAACGGACAATCAGTTGTTGCATCTAATTAAGGTAGACATTTCAAGCTGACATAACAGAAGGTTTCAAGTAGAGTTAATCTATTTTCTTATCACAAATTTTTCCTGGACTTAATGCTTTTATCAAGTCTTGTAGTTATGTAACAAAGTGCATGGCAACATTTTCTACAAACGAACTCCTAATTGTGTCTTGGTCAAACAACAAGCAATTCTAATTAATCTATTTTTTAACTGTAGTTATCACATTTGTCAAATCTTGCTCAAATCAGGTTTGGAGCATATGTCTTGAATTCACAACAAATAAAATTTTACCTAAAAAATGTAACCAAAAAGCAACATAGTGAGTAAAAACTAAAATCCATCTAGATTCTAAACCTAAAACATGTCCATACTTTAAAAAAAATTAGTGCTCATAATTTTGTATGTGTGTATGTATATACTTAGGTTTATAAAAATATATATAATATCAAATGTATTTTTAGTTTTTATATTTATATGGACCAAATTTGATCATTTGGGAAATCCTAATATTTTAAAAAAAAATCTCTCCTTTCCAAATTGGACTTTGTGCACCTGATAACTATGTTTTTTATCATAGAAACTAACCAATACTAAATACAAAGAGTAGTTACATGCTTTATAGGTGTTCATAGAGTGGGTATTTATGCTAACAAACATATTTTGTAATGGAGGTGAAGACATGGAAAAATGAATGAAGCAAAACAACATAAGATAATGCAAATAATCAAATGTATACCTCAAAAGATCTCCATCCTCCTAGATTGAGCCGAAACATAATGCACCATAGTTCTATTTGATTTTCTCTAGATTATAATAAGATGTGGATTTCTCACTAAAACAACATAACCTTAGTATGATTCCAATAATGAGATGGCAAAGTAGAAGCATAATGTTAACAATAATAGACTTGATTGATAATAAAGGATTAAGGCCTCTAGTTATAGGATTTTCAATGTTGATGTAAATAGGTGTTTTCCTTATCTAGTCTTATTTAGGTCGTATTTACTTGTTAAGTACACTTAGGTCCTAGGAGGGAATCTGTCTATTAACATTAATTTGGGGGGAATCTTTCTAGTTAAGTATTAGTTGTCACTTATATTTTGACATTTAATGCTTGTGTCCCAGGTCATTTAATGTTTATTGAAGCAGTTATCTCATTGTACAAGATTAAGACACATGTCAAGATCCTGTCTTATCCTATTCCACACATTTTTCATTTATAAGCAAGGCATCATTTGTACATCCTAGACAATTCAGTTTAGTAAGTCCAATATATCACTAAAATCTTGAGTATTGCATATTAGCTATATCTTGCATCTTTCATGTTCTTCTTTTCCCCTCTTGTAGAAGGTTGATTATGGTTTTTGAAAGTGATCTTGAAGGCTTGAGTACTTGAGTGACTCTAACATAGAATTAGAGCTTCAAATTTGTACGCCCTTTCTCAGATTTGGGAGATAATCAAGCTTGAGCTATTGCAAGATTGCAAATCTTGGCAGATCTTGAAACTTTGAGTATGCTTTTCTCTTGCAGTCAAAAAAACTTAATAGAAATACCAAAATTGGGGGGTTTTGTTTGTGGCTTTGTATTGCAAGTTCATTTTGGAGCATTTTGGGTCAAAATAAATCCTTCCATTGAATTCAAAAGGCCTAGAAACCCCCATTTTCATATATAATACTTCATATTTACATGTAGGAAAAAGGCAATTTTTTCATGCGACTATCTTAAATTTGACGGTCAAATGACTATCAAAAACACTATGTTAAATTTGATGTCCAAATGACCATAATTGGAGACTATGTTAAATTTGATGGCCAAATGACCGTCATCGAGTCGCTCCAATATGCCCCCCTCTCCATCAATAGTTTTAATTTTGCAGTCTAACTTTAGAAGGGTATATCTCAATCATACGAGCTCCTTTTTTCGAGCAATTTTTTTTATTTGGGGTAGAATTTTGTGAAATTTGCAGTGGTGCAATTGGATTTTGATTTTGGTGCCTAAATTTTCAATAAATTTCAGATTTTTAGAGCTATTGTTGAGTTGTTCTCATTTTGGGAACTTCTGAGGCTTCATTCTCACTCATATGGTAACATTTTTAGGTGATTTTTTTTTAAAGAACATAATTTTTCATTTAATTTTTAATGGTGTGATAAGATTTCAATCTCATTCTACATAAAATTTTACTTTGAGCTTGGGGCCAAATTTGGCATCTGTAAGCAATAAGATCAAGTCTAGTTTGTTACTTTTAGCATCTAGCACCTATAATCACACTAAATATAAATGTCAAATCATATATTTTTTGGGGGGGTCACTTGGTGCATTTTTTGATCTATTTTCTTGTGCTTTTCTTTTTTCCATGGATCATTCTAAGGTTCTTTTGCTAACATCATGTAACTATTCAAAATGACATAAAAATGCATGGGGTATACTAATGAATGAAGGTTACTCTCTATATGTTGAAAATAAGGTACCTGAACCTATAGATGATGAGAAAAAGATAAAATGCATGATTGAACATACCAAAGCTCTTGGATTTCTTCGTAAACTAGTTTCTTAAGATTTATTATTCCAAATTGAACCATGTAAGAATTATCATGAGGCTTGGGACAAATTGAAAACATTGTATGGTTCTACAAATTAAGTAAGAGGCTATCAAATTTATAATGAATTAATGAGCCTTGATCCTAAGAACTTTTACAACATACAAGACTATATAACTAAGGTTAATGATCTAAGAGAGCAATCTAAAGCATGTGGAATTGACAAAAAGGACATTCAGTTGGTCTAAAATTCATTAAACAAACTTGGTCCTGATTATACTACTTTTGTTTCTAACTTTCATACTCATAGGTTGATTATGGGATCTGTATATACTACACCTTCATTTGCATCTTTTTTCTGAGATGTCGATACATGAGCAACAAAATCTTGTCTAGATGGGTCTCATTAAGTCTTCTAAATTTCAAGCATTGTTGGCTAGTCAGGTGAAAGAATAAGATAATATGGTGGCTGAGTGATTCTATCAACTCAGCAAGGGTGCACACTTCCATGCCAACAATATTTTCGATAGGTTGACTAGGGAACAAGCAAAACTTAGTCAAAATGATTCACATTTTAAGAATTGGACATTGTTAACAACATCACCTAAGGGTAAAGGAAATAAGAAGTCTAAACCAAAGACATAATCTATTTATACTCCCACCTTTTTCTAAAGAGGATAAATCTAGGTAGGAGAAACCAAAGTTTGGATATTGTAATAAAATTGTGCATGGTGAACATTAATGCTATGAGAAACAAATAGGGTTTGAGGTGCCTTCTTGGTTAACTATGGAATTCCCAATTTTTGAAATAGAAGAAATCAAAGAACAATCCACATTCAAATCAACCAAAGAATAAATCCTCTTCCTCAAATAAATCATCTAAGAAGGAGAAGTCTACTTGTTCATATTGCAAAAATCTTAGGCATGATGAACATTATTGTTATTTTGGCACATTCAATAGCACTAATAATATTGGTGTTCAATAACACTTTATGCAAAAAATGGTTGAAAGTGGTAATGTCATGTTAGAGAAGTTTAATTCTTTGAATAATATTGTAGATTTTCGTATGAAGCCAATGACCACTGATAAGTTCTCCTAGTGTAGGAAGGCCACAAGCCTTGATTTTTTATACTTAATTACATTTAGTTTTATTATGGATTTGTTTGCAATGTATAATGTCAAGTGGGAGAATGCTAGGATTAAGTTTTCATTTACCTTGCAATCCTATGTATATTTTATGTATCACCACCACTCTTGGAAAGTGTCCTTGAATGCCTAGGGTGTAATTGGAAAATATTTTTTAATAAATATTCCTTTAGAATCTTAGCAAATTAGTTGCCATATGTATTCATGAAGAAGGTTAAGTATAACAATAGTGAGAACAATTGACTTTGGACTCATTACTTACACTTCTACAATTCTAGACACTAGGATTAAGGAGTGGAGAATATTGTATGATGGATGGGACCATCATGAGTTGGCTACTCCAAAATAGATCATTATACTTGAAGATTTGAGTCATCAAGAGTTATGAAAGAAAATATGCCTTTGTGGTTACATTTAATATTTTGGGGAAAATTTATTATGCTCATGTGATGTCCATATGAATTCATTTATTATTTCACTATTCTTAGAAGATTCTCTCTAGGGTGGATGTGGGATTTTTGCATGATATCATGCTTTTTGTATCTATTATTTTGGTAAACCATTTATGGTTGTGTCCTTTATTCATACTTATATATTGTGGGTATGTGGTGGTAGTCGATGTATCTCATTCTTGAAGACCAATACATACTTGTAATATTTTTTGTGTACAAATTTTCCTTGAAAAAGGTATCTTCATGTAAATTCCATGTTAATATGGTTTTCTGATTTCATTTTGGTTTTTTTTTTGCAATCAAATTATCATCTTATGATATTCCCAATCTAAAGAAATAGATTTCAAATTTGCATGCACTTGTAGAATATTTGACTATAGTAGTTCAACTTTGTCTCTAAATAGCTAAGACCTCTAAGAAATGGAATGAATGCCATGTCTTGATAGAGTTAAAGATCCAAGATAAATAAAAGAGGAAGGTATTCATAGATTTAGGTAGGAAATTTTTGGAAGCCTTAGGTAGATTGATATTACATGAGACACCATACAACATTTCATTGGCTAATGGGACATCTGTAAATTTCATAGGGACTTGAACAAATATAGAGGAAAACTTGTTAGGGTTAAAAAGAAGAGTAGAATTTAAGGCTATAGAAATGAAATAGCTTTTGATGTGTTCAATGTATTAGTAAAATTGGAATGGTTTTTGAATCATGATGGAGTATTTGTATCCTAAAAGGAAGATTTTATATTTCATGGAGAGGATAGAGTGATGCGCATACCATTGTATACAAATATGAGTGACAAATATGTGGAGTAGATAGTACAAGAAGAGGAAATAGATGACGAAGAAAACTAAAAGAGCTTGTGCTCTATAAAAGCATCCCCAAGACAAAAAAAATATGATAATCCTAATTTATAAGGGGTAAGTGCACAAAGTTGAGTCCACGAAATGTGGAAGTTTTTGCCTTAGCCAAAAAATTGAAATCGGCATTGCAAAAATGAGATCCTGATTTTAATAAACAGGATCCTGATTTTAATAAACGGGATCCCAATTTTTAAAAATTGGGATCCTGTTTAGCTTCAGGATCCTGAGCCTAAATACAAAACGGGATCCCAATTTTTTTAAATTGGGATCTCGTTTCCTAAAGGATCCCGAACCAACAGACAAGGAACAGGATCCCGATTTATAAAAATCGGGATCCCATTTTGTAGAAATCGGGATCCCGTTTTCTAATGCTATTTATTTTTTTTAAAACGAATAGAGTTCATTTTGCAGCGGACGGGATCCCAAGTATAGGCAACAACGACCTCCACAAATAGCTCCAGGTACCCGCCCACACCCCTTTTTTTTGCATTTTTCCATTTCTTATTGAAATTGTGAATAAAATAAGTGAATTTAGCATGTTTTTTAAATTTATTTCACGTTTTGAGCATTTTTTTCCTGTTATAGTAGAAATGAGTAATTATAGAAATAGATCAAAAAATGCAATGAAACCTAAAGATTTTTTAATACAAAATGAAAAAATGAACCTTGAATTGTGTTTTACAAACAAAATTTAGCTTTTGAAACCTAAATTGTTTTGATTAAACCAAAAAAAATTGAATTTGAAAACCCCAATTGAAATGAAACAAAAAATTGCATTTCAAAACGGAAATTGAAATGAAATAAAAAAATTGCATTTAGAAACCCTAATCAAGCTTTTTGAAACCCTAAATTCAAATCAAACAAAAAAAATTGAATTTGAAAACCCTAGTTTGAACTTAAACAAAAAATTACATTAAAAACCCTAATTGCTTAGAAATTGAAACCCTAAATTGAATTGGAACAAAAAAAATTGTTAAAACCCTAAATTGAAATCGAACAAATCATTTTGATTTTGAAAACTAGGTAATTTCGAGCTCAAAAAAAATCATTTGCATTGCTTAAATGTTTTAAATTTTATTTGCATTGTATGGAGAAAACAATATGTTAAACTTTAGTTTCAATGTTAAATTATAATTAGATTAGAAAACAATATGTTAAAGAATAGTTAAAATTCATAAGGTTTATCAATGTTTGTTTGCAAATTTAGTTAGCAAATTCGTAAATCCAAGCACGTACAATTGATTCCAATTGGCACTAACTTTCAATTGTAAATTATTCCAAGGGCCACCCAAACTTCACCCTAAGTATGCTAAACCCTAAACCCTAAACTGTAAAATCTAAACCCTCAACACTAAAGCATTTGAATTTTGTCTTAGGACCTTAAAATTAAATTTGGTTGCCTTAAAAAACCCTTTGTTGTCACCATCCAGTAGAGCTTTTTGTAATGTTTTCACTTATTTGAAGACATAATATAAAACCTTTTTGTTTCTACAAGTTTATGAAGAGTGGATGATCACTCTCTATGACACTTAGACATGATCAATAGGGATCTAAATCATTGGAAGAAAACTTTATTCTATTATATCCACAAGATAGGAGAGCGCGAGTGAGAGTGCTATGGGTAAAGTTTCTTTCATTGGACATACCTAAAATTATGTAGGTTCAATGTCAAGATGGGTCTATTTGGTATATTTATGAAAACTATTATGAATATCTAGAATACCATAAAAGTATAATTATAGCAATTCCAATTGGAAACACTTGGGTATATATCATATGAAATTTAAATAGTAAGGTGTCTATTATATAGGAGAGTTGATAATACATGGAAAGAGGTTTGTATGGGAATATATGTATTAAGAAACACATACCATGACCTCTATAGGATTTTTAAGACATGATCCTAGATAATAATCCACCCATCCTCAAGCATAATGGATTCTTTAGCAATTAAGGGAGATTTAATAACCATAAAATTACCTATATTTTGATACTATATAGATTTATGTGGAAGGATAGGAATGCATCAATAAGGAGACCAAGATGGAACCATTTAACACCTAAGGTACACCTATTACATGGGAAAGGGGGGAGGTACATGATGATAGGTTGGAGGAACTAGGCTATTATTACAATAGAGAGAGGAGGAGGATTCATATTATGCTCCTATAAATAAGAGGTCAATTTAGAAGATTAAAAGAACTCTAATAACAAAGGAAATAATTCTATAGAGGGAGTGAGTGGGATTGTTGTAAATATGCAAGGAGAGAGGTGAAGGTCCCAACACCTACATAGAGTCCTACACGAAATACACCAATCTAGGCACTTCAAGGATCAAGATCCATGTGAGTAGCCTCTTTTTTATTTTTGTATCTTCTACATATGTATATTTATTCCTTTATTATGTTATTAAAATTATGTATGATATAACTTATTAATAAGTGATTACAAGTATAATTATTAAAATATTTCATATTTATTTTGATATCCTCTAATGTAGGAGGAAATTTTTACTTGTTTTGATAGATGTATGTTATTTTTGTGATATGTATAGATTGATTCATTTTTAACATGATACTTTTTTTTATTAGAGGGATAAACACTTTTGACCTAGAGCTATGAACCAATGAGGTCACAATATGACTAAATTTGGACCTCACTAGACATCTAGATCCCCTTAAGCCATCCTATCACCCTAAATCGTAAATTGATTTCTTAAGGGGTCCCAATATGAAATTTCTTAAGGGGATCAAAGAAATTCTTAAAATTGGTGAAGTTTCCCAAGGCAACCAAATTTAACAATAATAAGATCGTGCAAGATTATAATATGAATGATATTTCATGATCTAGGTTGGTCAGTTGAAACAAGAGTAGATCTCAATCAACTATTCCACAAGAAAATGTTCTTCACTAACTTGCAAGTTCATTATATTCCAAGGGGCACCAAAACTTCACTCTAAGTTTTGTAAACCCTAAACCCTGAACTCTAAAATCTAAACCTAAACACTAAACAATTCATTTTGTCCTACCTGACCTTAAAGTGAAATTTGGTTGCCTTAGGAAAATCCCCCAAATTTCATTCCCTTATGCCATGTAATTTTGTTAGAGGATCTTACTTCATAGATTCCCTTAAGTTATCCTATTACCCTAAACCCTAAACTCTAAACTCTAAACCCTAAACCCTAAACCCTAAAGCCATCATTTTTTCTTAGGCTCTTAATGAAATTTGGTTGCCTTAGGCAACTCCACCAAATTTCATTCCCTTATGCCATGTAATTTTGTCCTAGGATCTTACTACATGTAGATCCCCTTAAGTTATCCTATTACCATAAACCCTAAACTCTAAAGTCTAAAACCTAAACCCTAAAGCCATCATTTATTCTTTAAAGGCTCTTAATGAAATTTGGTTACCTTGGCAACTTCACCAAATTTTATTCACTTGAGCCATGTCATTTTCTCCTAGGACCTCACTAGATGTAGATCCCCTTAAGCCATCCTGTCACCCTAAATCATAATTTGATTTCTTAAGGGGTCCCAATATGACATTTCTTAAGGAGATCAAAGAAGTTCTTAAAATTTGGTGTTCAAAGTTGCCCAAGGCAACCAAATTTAACAATAATAAGATCATGCAAGATTATATAATATTAATAGTTAATTGTATTTTCATTCAAGTAACATGTGCCTTAGACATAAATGAGGCTTACATATTTTATCATTTGTATTCAATTATTTAAGGCCATTTATATTGAATGGTTTAAAGGTATTTCCTAAACATGTATCTTACATCTTGAAATTACAAATCTAATGCAAGTTCACTCGTATCTTAAAGATCACATGGATCCATTCAATAATATTCACAATCCACCTCCACACCATCCATCTCCACCACCTTCACCTCCACCTCCACCCACTCCACCTCGTAACCCCCCAACTCCACCACCTGAAATCGATGAACATGCTCATTTGCAAGCACAAATCAATGCCAATGTTAGAACCATCCAAGATCAAATCAACATTATTCAAAATGAAGAATGTGTCGCACCTCCTATGAGGATGTTTGCATCTAGGATGCAAACCCTTGTTGATGATGTCAGGGCTATGGATGGGATCTTAGATGAGCATCGACAATGGCTAGAGGAGAGAAGAACTTCTAATTCTAAAAAGGAAAACACAAAGAAATGAAGAGATGGAGTAGAGAGCCACAATAGTTTCTAAATTAAGATAATGATCTTAAATAGTTATGAATTTATGAATTTGGTGAATGATGGATATTTTGTGTGATGAATTTATAAATTTGGTTGGATGGATATTTTTAGTGACATGAATTTATGATTTTGGTTCTAGATGGATATTTTTAGTGACATGGATTTATTAATTTGGTGGAATTTATGAACTTATAATGAACAATATATAATAGTATATATTTTATGACTATCTACTAGATCATGATTTCTCCTGCTGAAATTTATAATATATATGTGTGTGTGTGTGTGTGTGTGTGTGTGTGTGTGTGTGTGTGTGTGTGTTAGACATAAAATGGGCTTTTGTGAATTTTTCAAGTTTATTGTTTAGTATGTGCGTGCATGTATTAAAAATTTGCATATAGTTCTTAAATTTTGAAATTTGTATGTATGTACATAGTTTAGTTTAATGATCTGTACGCATGCAAATTATGCATCATATTTTTTATTTTAAATGTATGTACATGTTAAATTTTGAATTTTTTATGATGTGCATTTCAATTAAATATATGATCTTAATATATGTATGCACATCCTATTTTGTATGATTTAATGCAGCTACACATTTATATCTCATATCATGGATGATTTTAACATTGATGATATCATCAATCCACCACCTCAGCCACAGCCACATCCACCTCCCCCTCTCCCTCCACCTCCCCCTCCACCTAATATGCCACATCTAGCACCTATCACATCTAAAGAGGCTCGCTTGCGAGCACGTATAAATGATCAAGTTGCATCCTTACAAAATCAAATCAATGCTATGCAGAGTCAAGCATTGATTCCACCACATGTGAGATGTTTTGCATTTGCGATGCAAAACATTGTTGATGCCATTAGGATGATCGATTCTGATCTTGATAGGCATCAACAAGAGAGAGAACAAATGAGACAATTTTATTCCAACGATCTCTCTTACAAACAAATATTAGACCTTAAAATAACGAAAGCCCATCTAGCCCCCTACTTTCTTGACCCCGTTACTCAACAACCCATTCCACCCAACAAATCTAAAATATCCATGAGGTGGTGCATACATCCACAGATGAGTGCGCATTTTTGGGATTGATGGTATATGGTTTTTGATAGTCCCCCACATGCTAATTGGGAGTGCCCATTGTATTTTTTTAGAAAACTGTATATAGAGTTTGTTCTAGGGAAAAAGCCCAATTATTTTGATTTTAGATCATTTCAGGGTGTTGGTGGCGGCATGCCACAACAGAGGTTAGGGGCAAGGGTTGATCCCCAACACCGTGTGCATGCGCAACCCCTTGTTGTTGCTCCTGGTCCTCCCACTCCCGCACCTGTACATCATCGAGCTCTGGTCTCAACATTAGGTTCCCTTAGTACACTCGCAAGAGACCTTGATCAGCATGCTTTTGCAATAGCGGGTGGGGAGCATAGAGACGATGAAGATGGAGGAATTTTTTATGGAGTTGGTATGAGTACCACTCCAGAAGTGTCAAGGCCCGTCCCCCATATATGTACTAGTTGTCATCAATTATGCTATGGACCTGATCAGGCCACACCTAGTTCAGGTGGATGGGGAGATTCTGGTGGTTCATCTGGTCGCATCAGTTCATTTGTAGAGTTTCTTACCGCAAACCATCACCCTGAGGACACTGTGACACGGGTATAAATATGCATCTATGTATGTTCATTTTATAAGAATTTTGATGGATTTATATATCAAAGAAAAGTTTGCAATACATTTTAACAATCAAATTGTTTGGTGTACAGATGACACTAACAATGGGGCAATCATATGTTCCACGAGTACATACATCGACACCGGTCATACTCGGAAACCCTTATGGGGTATTTTGATTTCGATTTTTAAAATTATATATGAAATCATAAATTTAACTTGAGTTTTAAATTTATAATTGAATCACATATATTTTTGAAATATTTATGTTGGTTTAGGTGATTCAATCGGCATCCACGTCTATTCCTCCTGAGGGATTGTCAACCACTCCTCCATTATCGGGCGTCATAGATCAGGGGTAGGTACATTCATATTGTAAATTTGTTTAAAGTTTACATTAGTATAGTTACAATTTTATGAATTTTGAATTCACTAGATATATGAAATACATGCATGTACACTTGTAAATATTATAAGCATTAAATTTCTATGTACATGTATGTCTAGGTTGATACCACAATGAGAATGGGCATCGGGAAAACATTTGATGTTGCAGCTACTCGTGAGGCCACTAATTTCCAAGTTGTTTACAAAACTTTCTACACAAAATGTGCAAACTTAAATATATATATATATATAAAAACCTAATTCAATTGTACATGCTTTAATTTTGATCTTGTAGGACTTTGTTAGTGCAACTTTCAGCCCTGACCCAGACATAGTTACACCACCAAGAGGACATGAAGAGTAGGCTCCAGATCAAATGGTAATTTAAATTTTTTATTAAATTTAAAGTCAATTATAAATTACATATTTTGAATATAACTTAAATTTTAAATTTTAAATTGAATATATACATAATATGAGATTTGTTACATATTCTTTTTCTTTTATAGCATGAGACACATCTTGTAGTTGAGCATGTACAGACAAGTCTTGGAGAAGAGCCCGGTGCACAACCTCAGAATACGATACAATTAAAATATGATAAATTATAAATTAAATTGAATTAAAAAAAATTGAATTGTAGAGTTGTACATCTAATTTCAAATTTCTATGTCTTGTTTATGTAGATTGATTTATAGAATTTAGAGGCTGCTTTAGGTGCACCAGAGCATCCAGATGCAGATATGACGGTAATTTAATTTTATGATGGATTATAAATTAAATTGTCATTAAATCATTTTTCATTGTCTTACATCTGATTTCATCTTTCTCTTGTATAGAGTGTTTCAGGTCATCTGCATAGTCCATGGTGTGAAGAGGTCTCTTGATTATAGAGACGAATACATGACCTAGAAACGATGATTTTATGTGTTATATTTGTTTATTTCATGGACTATATTTCTGGTTTCTCATGTACTCTGATGGACTTTATATTTCATGGCTCAAGTACTTAGTTGGACTTTAGTTCCGGGTTGTACTGGACTTTATTTCATGCACTTAATATGTTACATAAATTATGGACTTTATTATTGTTTGAAATTTTAATTTACACATGTACATTTATGCATTTTATGTTCATAGTCAAGACATTAATATAGGACATTAATGTGAAATTTAGTGATCTCATACATGATATTAATATAGGACATTTTAATATTTATACTTTACAAATTTAGTGATCTAATACATGATATACACGATATACATGATATGTACATTCAATAATTAGCGATAATTACTCAATGAACTTATTCAATTCACGTCAATCAATAATTAGACAATAAATCATAATTTACAAACAAAAGCAATCTATTTATATACCAGAAAGGATAAAATTTTAAGAAATAAACAATACCGTAGAAGATTAGAGAATAAAAGCATTAATAAATTCTATAAATAATAACACCTAACACTAATTTATAAGCTATCAAAACAAATAATGGCATCCCATACTAATTTATAAGCTATCAAAACAAATAATGGCATCCAATACTAATTTATAAGCTGTCAAAACAAATATGGCATCAAATACTAATTTATAAGTTGTCAAAACAAATAATGGCATTGAATACCAATCTATAAGCTATCAAAACAAATAATAGCATCCAACACTAATTATAGGTTGTCTTAAGGAGTTGTAATACGATGTCTTAAGGGGATCAAAGAAGAGTATAATTGAGTATAAATATTAAGTGATATTAACAAGTATTATAATTTTTAAAGTGAGTCATCATAACACATCTTAAGGGGATGTCTTAAGGGGTCTTAAGGGGATGTCTAAAGGGGTCATAATAGAACGTCTTAAGGGGTCATAATACAACGTCTAAAGGGGATGTCTTAAGGGGTCTTAAGGGGATGTCTTAAGGGGTTATAATAGAATGTTTTAAGGGGATGTCTTAAGGGGTCATAATAGAATTTCTTAAGGGGATGTCTTCAAGGGTCATAATACAATGTCTAAAGGGGATGTCTTAAGGGGTCATAATAGAATTTTTTTAAGGGGATGTATTAAGGGGTCATAATACGTCTTAAGGGGATGTCTAAGGGGGTCATAATACAACATCTAAAGGGGATGTCTTAAGGGGTCTTAAGGGGTCATAATAGAATTTCTTAAGGGGATGTATTAAGGGGTCATAATACAACGTCTTAAGAATATAATTTATTTAACAATAATGTATGCATAATATTTAGTGATTATACAATTAGACATAAAGTTTCAAAGTAGGAAAACATGCACATTTAACAAACAAAATATATAGAATATTGATTTGATACATAGAAGTACATAGAGTATGTTTAATTTTGTAAGTACGTATGTACATATATGTCATGTCAAAACAATGTTTACAAATTTTGGATATGCCATCTCAAGAACATCTCAAACTCATGCCTAGAATGTAGTAGGTCTTCACACCGCCTAATATAAAAAAGGTACAAGCAATATCAATGAAATCATCAAAACATACATATTTTAATTTATATAAAACTATCTATATGTACACAACTCAAGTACCTACATTTAAAAGTATTCCACACATGTTTGTAGGTTGAATCCAGGCACCCTCTCCTTTTTGTTTCAAAGTATGAGATCAATACAATGATGGCTTAAGGATACAAAAAATGACAATAAATCAATTTTAACTATTAATGCACAAGCAATATCAATATGTAATCAAAACATGTATTTAAATATAATTTAACTAATAATTACCTGTTTTTACCAAGTATTCCATATTGTCTAGGTTGAATCTGCATGGACTAGATCCTTTTTGTGATTATGCCTTAAGGATGTATAAAAGGAAAATTTAAATCAATTTCAACTAATAACACACTTGACCAATATCAAAACATGTATTTAATTTATTTAAAAGGACAAAATAAAACTAAAACTATATTTACTGTATTTACTTATTCCATTGTACCATCAACATCCTCTCTTTTTTGCAATGCATCTATGATTGCCTCATGCTCTTCCATAGAAATTGACTATAAAACTTTTTTTGAAGGTCTTCCATGATACCACTCTAGTTTTATATTTGTTGCCACCACGAAATGTGAATAATGTATAATCTTTTTATGTGTTTCATAGTCTTCGAATGCAGGTAGACCATTCTTTCTTCTCAGGTATTTTCCTAGCCAAGTTCCAACAACCACCACCAATCCTATTGGAAAAAATGAAAACCATCATCAAATAAGTTCTCAAAATTTTCTTAAGGGGATCAAAGACTTGTTCTAAAAAATTGCTTAAGGGGATCAAAAACTTGTTATCAAAATTTTCTTAAGGGGGTGTCTTAAGGGGATCACCGTACCTATTGGATAACGAAAGTCGTCATCATCTTCTCAAGGTGCTATTAACTTATGTTTAGTTTCCACACAATGAGCCAACCAATATTTTGTTTGCTCTTCATTCCCCTTAGGTGCAATAACAGCATACACATGTCCTGCCAACAAAATTCGATTTAATAACTTGCACATATCCATATAAATAATTTAGTATTACAAAATAACTTAATAAAGTGAAATAAAATAAAATAAATTGAATTAAAATTACCTTATTGTACAAGGTCTAAAACATGGTCATAATCTTCAGATGCAAACACTTGATCATTTTCTTCAATAGTTCTTTCATATTGATCATGTGCTTCTATAGGTGTCAACGATCTTTTCTCCCACTGTTCAACCCATTTTGTATTTTCACATGCTTCCCAATCTCCTGAGATACAAAATTGGAAAAAATATGCAAGCTCCCTTGTCCAAATAGTCCATGTGCTTGTTGTCGCACTCCTAAATGAATGTCATTTAGTAGATCCACTAATTGTCTCACAATCAACTCTAGGTACAATGTTCTCTTCTTCCACCAACCAAAAGAATCAATGAACTATAGAGTAATCACTCGAACTAGGTGTAGATAATCTTCTATTACACCAATCCACAATATCATGTGCATCTTTAAATTTTACTGAATCCTCGAATTTTAATTGTTCTCTAGCAAGAATTATTTTGACACACGCACCAGCTCCATCATGTTCTCCTTTACCATGCCCAACTTCAAAAAAACTCCATATATGTTGGACATTAAGTTCCTTGTGAACCCTACTTAACCAATAGAAAATTTGAGCATTCTTGAATTTCCTCGTACAATTATCTAACCATATGAGGTGTTCTTTCATCTGGATTCCTCTTTCTCTTAAATTTCTATAAAATATACTGAAATAGTATTGAACAAACTCTGACGAGTGTAACCGATTGTCACTCAAATAAAAATGATACTCCTTCAAAACTTTTCTATTATCCTCAGCTATCATCTGCATGTCTATAAACAATATGGACAAACATAGCTACTTGCGAATTATAATATGAGATTGAATTTCCTCTTGTAGAGCTAAGTATAATTCTCGCAAAGTCAACCACTGAAAGTATAGTACCAATTGGAAATGTGTTTCTACATGCGTGAAATTGGCCATCAAGCCATCGAGCATGTTCAGAGTGCATGACATATTTTGGTACAATTTTATTCTTAAATTCACTCATGAATGCATACACACTAACTTTTTTTGTAACTAAATCACAACGCTTTCCTATTTTTCCATCTTTTAAATAATACTAAACATTCTTAAATCTTTTAACATCTACTCATTGTTGTCCAAAATCATGATCAACACTTTCATGCAAACAAATTCTTAAAAAATGAAAGATTTCCATAGTTAATGCATTGTCCAGAAATACAAGAACTTAAATAAAATAATTTATTATTAGATTTTTCACAAAACAAACCTGAAATAAACTCTCTTATTGCTTCAAGTGGCATATCAATACCACACTCTTGTATAATCATGTCAGTATGCAAGGTATAATGTATATATTGAAAAACATCATAAAAATAACAAAATTGAACATGTATTTTATTCGTTGCTTATTAATTTTTACATACCAGGGTTTACATTTTTTAAAAGACCTTTGACTTATTTTAATATTACCAGGTAACACTTAATCACTACAAAATTTTGTATAAAATTCAGTTTGTGTTGTATCTAATAGGTGTTTTGGGTGAGGATCGCGAACTTTGGACCCCACCCTTAACTTTAAAACATCTCTAGCATTACTTGAAACCCTAGTATTATCATGCCAATATTTTTTGATCAAAGATTTAATTTCATTATTCAATTTCATATCAGACCTCGGTAGTCATCCACTGAAACTCCAACATTGATTGATAGGAGCATTTTCTATACTTTCTCTTCTTTTAGCCACTCTTAGCAATGTTTTAGGATGTATTTTTAAAACTTCACTAATATTGCTTACCATTCTTTTATTCAAAGTTGCTTTATTAACTATAGCAGTTGTTATAGCTCTTCTTGCTGCGTTTTTATCTTTAGATCGACTATTTTTCCCAATAGATTGAATGGCACTAGCAACAATAGACATAACATGTTTTAATGATTGATCTTTTCTTTTTGGTTTAACATAAAAGCCTAACCTTTTCATTACTTTCCTCATTTTTTGCATTCTCATCAATTGCAACATTAGTTGACATTCAATTGCAAATTTTTTACGATAAAAGAATTTGGTGTATATTTTGTCTGCATGTGTTCTTATTTTCCTCCAAGAAATTTGACCAAGAAGATTATCGAAAACACCACTTCCAATTTTAAAATAAGTATTTTCATTAAATTCATCACATTCTAGATTTTCATCTTCATTTTCATTTACATTTTCATTTTCATTTTCATCAACAAAACGGTTTTCATTTTCATTTCATCAAAAATGCATGTTTTGTTTTCATTTTCAAGAAAATGATCATTCTAATTTTCATTTGCAACAAAAGATTTTTCTTTTTCATTTTCAACAAATTCTATAAAAGTTTCATCTCTCTAAATATCATTAATGTCAACATCATTAAGTCCAGCATCTTGTAAAACTTCTACATACAAATTTACCATTTCACTAGCATGTCGATTTGAAGACATACCTGGATTTGTGCATATTGAAACATTCTCCATAGAATTCAAAGAGGTATTTCAAGACATAGTAGGACTTGTTTGTATAATCATATTCTTCTCCAAGTTGACTCCTTGCAAATTAGCTTCATCTACAACCATGGTATCCTCAATGTTTTCATCTTCAATAGTTGTGGAATTGGATGCTCCACCATCATTGATTGATTTCATTCTCATTCTTCTTTCTCTTTATCTTTGTCTCTCCTTCTCTCTCTTTGCTTCAACTTCTTGAGGAGTCAATGTCTTCCTTATCTTATTACGAGCTTTATCTCCCATGATTATAAAATTCTCAAGCACAAATGAATGTCAATAGTGAAATTTTTCAAAATATTCAATCCAAATTGGAAGTTGAATACCTATTAGGACAAAAAATTTCCTCTTGTGTTCCTCAAAAAAAGTAGAAAACTAACACAATTCCACTTTAAAAATTGTTTTCTTCATGCCTCCTTTGAAAAATTCAATCCATATTGCAATTTGAAGAACTTTTGTTCCTCCAAACAAGCACAAAACTAACACAATTCCACTTCAAAAATGGTGTAGATGATGCCTCCTTTAAAAAAATCAATCAAAAATCAAGTTCACCACCTGTAAATACAATAGCTCATGAAAAATAGTTCAATTTTACTGCTCTCGGTCATACATGTGAAGTTGCAGACTTCACAATATTCTTTGGCAGTAAATTTAAAAAAAAGAAACGAGATCCCGTTTATAAAAACTAGGATCTTGTTCTATAATCAAGATCTTGTTCCCTAATATTTAATGTGGGGACCGTTGGAAGGAAAATAGGATCTTGTTTCCCTTCCAACTGTCCGCATATTATAAATTAGGGAACAAGATCCCACTTTTAATAAACGAGATCCCATTTTATAAAGCGTGATCCCGTTTTTTTTTAAATTTGAATTTCTATTAGCTTTGTGGTCGGGTTTTTGCCTAGGATTTTGGTTCGGGAAAAGCATTGGGAATCTGAACCTAGGCCTTCAACCTATTTGACCTGCAAGTTGAAGGTCCTAACAATGTCAGAGAAAAATACCGACTTTGGACATATCACTAACGACTTTTTTTGCAGAATTTTTGATTAAATTAAAACCCATTTTAGATGAGACAATGCAGATTCTAAATATGTAATTTGTTTTACAATTGGATCATTTTTTCTATTTTTCAATAAATTTCTAATAAAATTGGTCCATAAACTTTAAATATCATGGTTTTTTTACTATTTTAATAACTTTTGATCAACATAACATTTTGACAAACAGATTGCACGAGAACAAACTTCAGACAATTCTTTTCAATTTAAAAATAAAAAATAAAAAAATGATCAGTTTAGGTCATCTTATGCATGTCGTACACGACGATTTTTCAAAACGACAAATCTTCCTAATAAAAATTTAACAAAAAAAAAATTCAATAAAAAATTACAAAAAAATATCAAGAACACGCTTCAATGAGTCACAAATATTTTCCCAAAAGGATTTAGAAAAATACGATAATTTAAGTCAAAATATAGATGTCGTACATGTGCATGGTATGGTTAAAAAAAAGTGACTTTTAAACAGTGGTTTTTAGAAACGCCTATTGAAACTCAATTTGTACAATCTAGGTATTGAAATAAATTACATATTTGGAAACAAGACTCCAAGCACTACATTTTATGATAAGTGAATTTTTAAAGATTCCATCTCTAAGTGCTTCAAATTTTAAGTTCAAATGTGTCAAATTATGAAAATCAAGAAAAACACTTCCACTTTTTGGCCAAAAAGTGGACTCGGCTTCTTGCACACACCCTAAGGCCATATTAAAGTACATAGTGGCCAGTGTAGTTTAGAAAATGAGGATGTGATATAAGCATGGTTACTAAATCAATTGAAGGTAAGATCAATAATGGTTTTACAAGATAGGATGATGTATGGTCTTGGTAAGATAATCAAAACAATTTAGTACAACACTACAAAAAAGAACATTATATTACAACAACAAGAGGTGGAAAAAAATGATAAAAAGGAAGTAATTAAACCACATATGCATAGCATACATTGCATCACTAAGGGAAGTTTCGGCGTTAAACTACTTCATTACTTCAAAGTAGGTTTCCTACAAAACATGAAACAAACATTTGAATAGGACTTAAGAAGAGAAATGTTATATGACACCCTAGTATGCAATGTAGCATGATGGTGGCACCCTCGTAAACCTAATATCTCAACTTGGATATCATAAAATAATGTGATGAAATATCCTATAATCCACCCAAGAAATTGTATAAGAGAATGGGATAACATAAAATAATGTGATGAAATATAAAAGGGTATGAAATTATTCTATTATATCTTATCATCTATAATAAACATGACATCAATAAAAAAGAGGGTAGAGAGAAGTACTTGGAATATGTTACAAGAGGACTTTTAAAAAATCTTCTCATTCTATGATCCCAATAATCAAGTAAATACTATATTACAAAGGATGAAGCAAGTGGTAATATCACCACAGGAAAAGGTAAGAAATTTAGAGAAAACCTGTCCCTGAAGATTAAGTTTGTATCCGAAAAGAAAACCTAATGGCATGCCTACAATGTAATAGCAGCCTATGTTCACATATGCTACCAAAGCTTGCCATCCTGACCCTACTGCCACCCCTGAAACATAGAACAAGAGATAATTAACTTTATGTTCTTTGCTTCTAATAGATTAAACAGTCACAAACTGAATTTGACTGACCTGATAAAACTATTTGCAAGGAGTATAAGAGAATTGTTAGTGTCACAAGAGTTGCAAACTTGGAAGAGGCTTTGATAACCTCTTGATTGTCTGTAAAAAGTAGTGGAAAAACATCTTTGGTGATGAAGATAACACCAATGCATATAATTCCTATGACCATGGAAGTAAAGGTCACAACCACTGTTGAGAACAAGTGCTACATAATGGCATGTACTTTAGTAGTAGTTATTAGTCAATAAACAATACTATTGCAATGCAAAATTACAAGTGAATATTTTTTAAGAAAAAAATTACTAAAATCAATATGGAAGATTTATAACTTTAAAAAATTTCTAAATGATTTTTTGTTAATATGATTGGTTAAAAAAATTTAGATGTTAAAAGTTGAATTTATAATATTAATAAAGCTTTTCTTGAGCATTTTTTTTGCCTCAAACAACATTTTTGGAGCTATTTTTGAAGCCATTTTTATGAGTTATGTAGATTCTAAAAATAGTATTCTCAATGAGGGAGCTATCGTGGAACATGATGTGCTCCACCAAATCCAAAACACGAGCTCTATTAGAGCAATGTCCAAGGTATGAATCTCACATAACAACATATCTATACTAGAGGTTGATCACAAGAGTATAAGTCATGAGAAAGAGCAAAATGGGTATTGCTCAGGCAGAGAAATGGATGATACCCATATGGATTTTCATAATGTTATGTAAATTGTGTGGGGTTGAACAACTTCTTTTGTCTTCAAAGAAGTTTCTCATTATGCTTTTCCTTTGCTTGTTTATGTTGCAGTAGGTGTAAGGTAAGCCTCATTTTCTTGTGACTAGGAGTCTAGTTGATTTTTTCTATGCATTTGTTAATAGACATATTTTTCTTTTATAGTAGCAGTGCAAGATTACTTTGGTGTTGAATATTACCCTTTTCAAGCATTTGGTTCTTTTTTCCCGCTATGTTGAGGTTTCAAGAGTTAAAACAACAAATAATCAGTTGTTGCATCTAATTAAGGTAGACATTTCAAGCCAAGATAACAGAAGGTTTCAAGTAGAGTTAATATATTCTCTTATCACCAAATTTTGTCTGGACTTAATGCTTTTATTGTCTTGTAGTTATGTAACAAAGTGCATGGCAGCATTTTCTACAAATGAACTCCTAATTGTGTCTTGGTCAAACAACAAGCAATTCTAATTAATCTATTTTTTAACTATAGTTATCACATTGGTCAAATCTTGCTCAAATCAGGTTTGGAGCATATGTCTTGAATATTACCCTTTTCAAGCATTTGGTGCTTTTTTCCCGCTAATGTTGAGGTTTCAAGAGTTAAAACAACGGACAATCAGTTGTTGCATCTAATTAAGGTAGATATTTCAAGCCGAGATAACAGAAGGTTTCAAGTAGAGTTAATCTATTTTCTTATCACAAATTTTTTCTGGACTTAATGCTTTTATTGTCTTGTAGTTATGTAACAAAGTGCATGGCAACATTTTCTACAAATGAACTCCTAATTGTGTCTTGGTCAAACAACAATCAATTCTAATTAATCTATTTTTTAACTGTAGTTATCACATTCATCAAATCTTGCTCAAATAAGGTTTGGAGCATATGTGTTGAATTTGTCAGATTAACAAATAAAATCTTACCTAAAAAATGTAACCAAAAAGCAACATAGTGAGTAAAAACTAAAATCCATCTAGATTCTAAACCTAAAACATGTCCATACTTTAAAAAAAAAATAGTGCTTATAATTTTGTATGTGTGTATGTATATACTTAGGTTTATAAAAATACATATAATATCAAATGTATTTTTAGTTTTTATATTTATATGGACCAAATTTGATCATTTGGGAAATCCTAATATTTTTTCAAAAAATCTCTTCTTTCCAAATTGGACTTTGTGTACCTGATAACTATGTTTTTTTATCATAGAAACTAACCAATACTAAGTACAAAGAGTAGTTACATGCTTTATAGGTGTTCATAGAGTGGGTATTTATGCTGACAAACATATTTTGTAATGGAGGTGAAGACATGGAAAAATGAATGAAGCAAAACAACATAAGATAATGCAAATAATCAAACGTATACCTCAAAAGATCTCCATCCTCCTAGATTGAGCCGAAACATAATGCACCATAGTTCTATTTGATTTTCTCTAGATTATAATAAGATGTGGATTTCTCACTAAAACAGCATAACCTTAGTATGATTCCAATAATGAGATGGAAAAGTAGAAGCATAATGTTAACAATAATAGACTTGATTGATAATAAAGGATTAAGGCCTCTAGTGATAGGATTTTCAAAGTTGATGTAAATAGGTGTTTTCCTTATCTAGGCTTATTTAGGTCCTATTTACATGTTAAGTACACTTAGGTCCTAGGAGGGAATCTATCTATTAACATTAATTTGGGGGGAATCTTTCTAGTTAAGTATTAGTTGTCACTTATATTTTGACATTTAATGCTTGTGTCCTAGGTCATTTAATGTTTACTAAAGTAGTTATCTCATTGTACAAGATTAAGACACATGTCAAGATCTTGTCTTATCCTATTCCACACATTTTTCATTTATAAGCAAGGCATCATTTGTACATCCTAGACAATTCAGTTTAGTAAGTCCAATATATCACTACAATCTTGAGTATTGCATATTAGCTATATCTTGCATCTTTCATGTTCTTCTTTTTCGCTCTTGTAGCAGGTTGTTTATGGTTTTTGAAAGTGATCTTGAAGGCTTGAGTACTTGAGTGACTCTAACATAGTATTAGAGCTTCAAATTTGTAAGCCCTTTCTCAGATTTGGGAGATAATCAAGCTTGAGTTATTGCAAGATTGCAAATCTTGGTAGATCTGGAAAGTTTGAGTATGATTTTCTCTTGCATCATATGATGACTTGGAGAATCAAAAAAACTTAATAGAAATACCAAAATTGGGGGGTTTTGTTTGTGGCTTTGTATTGCAAGTTCATTTTGGAGCATTTTAGGTCAAAAAAAATCCTTCCATTGAATTCAAAAGGCCTAGAAACCCCCATTTTCATATATAATACTTCATATTTTCATGCAGGAAAAGGCAACTTTTTCGTGCGACTATCTTAAATTTGACGGTCAAATGACTATCAAAAACACTATGTTAAATTTGATGTCCAAATGACCATAATCAAAGACTATGTTAAATTTGATGGCCAAATGACCATCATCAAGTCACTCCAATATGCCCCCCTCTCCATCAATAGTTTTAATTTTGCAGTCTAACTTCAGAAGGGTATATATCTTAATCATATGAGCTCCTTTTTTCGAGCAATTTTTTTTATTTGGGGTAGAATTTTGTGAAATTTGTAGTGGTGCAATTGGATTTTGATTTTGGTGCCTAAATTTTCAATAAATTTCAGATTTTTAGAGTTGTTGTTGAGTTGTTCTCATTTTGGGAACTTCTGAGGCTTCATTCTTACTCATATGGTAAGATTTTTAGGTGATTTTTTTTTAAAGTGCATAATTTTTCATTTAATTTTTAATGGTGTGACAAGATTGATCTCATTCTACATAAAATTTTACTTTGAGCTTTGGGCCAAATTTGGCATTTGTAAGCACTAAGATCAAGTCTAGTTTGTTACTTTTAGCATCTAGCACCTATAATCACGCTAAATATAAATGTCAAATCATATATTTTTTGGGGAGGTCACTTGGTGCATTTTTTGATCTATTTTCTTGTGCTTTTATTTTTTCCATGCATCATTCTAAGGTTCTTTTGCTAACATCATGTAACTATTCAAAATGACATAAAATGCATGGAGTATACTAATGAATGAAGGTTATTCTCTATATGTTGAAAATAAGGTACCTGAACCTATAAATGATGAGAAAAAGATAAAACACATGATTAAACATATCAAATCTCTTGGATGTCTTCGTAAACTAGCTTCTCAAGATTTATTATTCCAAATTGAACCATGTAAGAATTATCTCATATGAGGCTTGAGACAAATTGAAAACATTGTATGGTTCTACAAATTAAGTAAGAGGCTATCAAATTGATAATGAATTAATGACCCTTGATCCTAAGAACTTTTACAACATCCAAGACTATATCAGTAAGGTTAATGACCTAAGAGAGCAATGTAAAGCATGTGGAATTGATAAAAAGGACATTCAGTTGGTCTAAAATTCATTAAACAAACTTGGTCCTGATTATACTACTTTTGTTTCTAACTTTCATACTCATAGGCTGATTATGGGGTCTGTATATGCTACACCTTCATTTTCATCTTTTTTTTGAGATGTCGATACATGAGCAACAAAATCTTCTCTCGATGGGTCTCATTAAGTCTTCTAAATCTCAAGTATTGTTGGCTAGTCTGGTGAAAGAATAAGATAATATGGTGGTTGAGTGATTCTATCAACTCAACAAGGGTTCACACTTCCATGCCAACAATATTTTTGATAGGTTGACTAGGGAACAAGCAAAACTTAGTCAAAATGATTCACATTTTAAGAATTGGGCATTGTTAACAACATCACCTAAGTGTAAAGGAAATAATAAGTCTAAACCAAAGACATAATATATTTATACTCCCACCTTTTTCTAAAGAGGATAAATCTAGGAAGGAGAAACCGAAGTTTGGATATTGTAATAAAATTGTGCATGGTGAACATTAATGCTATGAGAAACAAATAGGGTTTGAGGTGCCTTCTTGGTTAACTGTGAAATTCCCAATTTTTGAAATAGAAGAAATCAAAGAACAATCCACATTCAAATCAACCAAAGAATAAATCCTCTTCCTCAAATAAATCATCTAAGAAGGAGAAGTCTACTTGTTCATATTGCAAAAATCTTAGGCATGATGAACATTCTTGTTATTTTGGCACATTCAATAGCACTAATAATATTGGTATTCAATAACACTTTATGCAAGAAATGGTTGAAAGTGGTAATGTCATGGTAGAGAAGTTTAATTATTTGAATAATGTTGTAGATTTTCCTATGAAGCCAATGACCATTGTAAGTTCTCCTAGTGTAGGAAGGCCACAAGCCTTGATTTTTTATACTTAATTATATTTAGTTTTATTATGGATTTGTTTGCAATGTATAATGTCAAGTGGGAGAATGCTAGGATTAAGTTGTCATTTACCTTGCAATCCTATGTATATTTTATGTATCACCACCACTCTTGGA
>VDFB02362306.1:0-17734 GCA_007258455.2 Sequoia sempervirens
TGTCAATAGGAATATTTTTTTATTTTTCACCTCATGGGAATGAACTAACTATGATAACATGTTGGGGTGGGTGGGTGAATGATATTGGAGGCCTTTGTTCATTTCCTGTGTCTAGGTCAATCTTTCTAGGATACATTGCATTGAGATTGTCTCTTAAGAGCATGAAGAGAAAAAAGTTGTCAAACCTTTTCCTATCAATTCTCTCAATCTATGGAATCTAGGAAGGTATAATTTACACCAATAAGTGGACATCAAGTCTCTATATAGTAGCATACATCTCAATTTTGACTAAATCTAGGCCATTTTTCCATGTGATCAATGAATTCATTCTTATAGAATGTATATCATTTAAGAGTAATGTAAAAGTTCCAATATGAATATTATTTTCTTTTTCACCTCATGGAACCAAATTGAATGTGCTAGCATATTGGGATGGGTGAGTGGATGTTATTGGAGGCCTTATTTTTTTCCCTAAGTCTTCTGATCCTTCCAAGCTACCTTACATTAAGGTAGTATCTTAAGAGAGATGTCGGTTCCCTCTATAGCACACTATCTTACATTTGGTCAAATCCAAAGCATTTGGAAATACCAACTGTGTCATTTAAGATCAATCTAAAGGTGCAAATAAATATTTTTTTCTTTTACACCTTATTGGACCAAACTGACTATACCAACCCATCAAGGTAGGTAAGTGAATGATACTAGAGGCCTTGATTCATTCCCCAAGACTCACAATCCCTTTAGGCTACATTGCATTGAGGAATCTCTTAAGATCCTAAAGAGAAAAATATTTATAAAATTTTTCTTGCTTGTTCTCTCAATTTGTGGCACCTAGGAATGTCTTGTTTGCACCTATAGGTGGATGTTGTGCCCCTCTACATTACCCTATTTTTTTTCAGCTCTACATCATTTTACCATGACAACAATGAATGCATTCTTACAAAATGTGTCATTTGAGAGTAGTGTAAAGGTGTCAATAAGTATATTTTTTCCACACCTCATGGGACCAAATTGATTATGTCAACACATTGAGGGGGTGAGTTAATTCTACTAGATGCCTCATTTTTTTCCCCAAATCTCTCGATCCTTCCAAGATGCATCACACTGAGGAACTCTCTTAAGAGATTGAAAAGAAAAATGTGTCCAAAATTTTCATGCTTGTTCTCTCAATCTATGGCACCTAGGAATGTCTCATTTGCACATATAGGTGAAAGTCAAGTCCCTCTATATTACAATGTCTTAGTTTTGTTCAAATCCAAACCATTTGAATATGCCAAAAATTAATTCATTCTTATAAAATGTGTCACTTGATAGCAGTGTAATGTGCCAATAGGAATATTTTCTCTTTCATACCTCATGGGACCAAATGAACTATGCTAGCACATTGGTGAGGGTAGGTGAATGTTACTAGAAGCCTTGTTTCATTCCTAGAGTCTCCTAATCCTTTCAAGGTAGATTACATCAAGGTAGTCACTAGGGACATGTTCTCCTAGGTCAACCACTAGAAATATTAGGAAAATAATTAAAGAAAAATCCTAGCAATACAAATGCTCCTAAGATGAATATGCAAATATAGATTCTCATTTAGTGTGAAAATGTCATATATTTTATTCCTTATGATGAGAGAGGATAATAAAACATCTAAAAATGTGAATTATATGCAAATTATTTTATTGTTACAAGTAGATCAAATCACAAAAATGTCTATTTACTCAACTCATAATGACTAGTGGAATGGGCAAGGGTTAGCTAAATTTGAATTGAATTTCAAATTTTAAGTGGTCAATTCTATGAGAATATGATTGAACATGTGTCTATAGAAATAATTTGAGACATGAAAACAATCGAATTAGGATGTAAGATGGATGCATGAATAGGCATTAGTAATGCATGGTCAAGGTGAATGTATCAAAATGTGTGCATATGTGGGTAAGGTGTGGTCAAATGTATGGTAAATGGACCAAAATTCACACACAATTGTGTCATTTGTTAGTATCTACATGTATTAAAGCATTATCCAAAATGGGAAAAAATTAAATACCAAATGGCATGAGTATGTAAATAAAAAATGGCTTAAGAAAATGGTAAATGTTCCACCATGCTTGGTGCTCATGGGATAACAAGATGCATGAGGTGGTAAGTTTTCATGAGATGGTGATCCATTTGGTCATGAAAATGAGTCTCTATATAGAAAATGACACTACCTAAAATATCAACACATGTTCATGTTAGTTCCAATGTATGCCCCCTACAATTGGTTGAATATATAGATACAATGAATTTAAGAGAAGGAAAAATAGTACATTATATTTAAATGTAAACTGTAAGTAAGTATGTATGTAAATCATGTAAAGTAATAATTTATAAATATATTATCTAATAAGAAATTATATCATGATAAAGTATATAAACTATATGTGGGTTGAAAATAAATGTCCAGGTACCATACCCCCAACATGGTAGGATGAACACACGATGGGGAAGGGGAAACAAGAGGTACTTAGTGTTAATCATGAGTCTAGGTAGGAGCAATTTAATATGATGGAAGACATGATGCCCCCAATGATAATGATGGTACTAAGAGTGTTATAAATATGTAGTGTTAAGAAGGTAAAGACACAACATCCTTGAATTAAAGTAATGCCAATGTATATATGTTATAGTGGTGCTCATGTATCATTGTATGAAATTGAGATATTCCACCTTGGCATCAACATGGTCATGGTTCTTATCTTCATCAAGTAGTTCATTATTGTTGCAACAAAAGTCATGAAAATTTTTCTTCATGTATTTATCTATTTATTCTCTTCTTCTCTTTCCTTTCCAATTTATCTTGTTTCTTCTTAGTACTTATTTTTGTTAGGTGTAAACAAATGATCAATAGGTGCAACATTAGGAACTTATTTTCTTACCCATTCTTATTTCTTAATTTGTTGTATAGAAATATATAGTGTATGCATAATTTCATGAATACAATGTATTAGTAAACACATTCATATAGGCATATAATTTTATACATCATAAAAAAATATTCACAAAAAATCCAAATGGGCATACAATGTTATTGTAGACACTGAAAAATGTCTTGAGTCATATCATACACTCGAATAAGGTATACTAACATCATTTCCTCTTGAAACCCATCCTATTTTCGCTTAATTAATTGAATTAGCCTAGCTAATTAATTAATTGCATCATTTGCATCTATTAACCTAATTCATCAAATCGGGTTAATTCACCCCTTTCACGCTAACATTTCATCTCATTAAATTAAATAAATCAAACTATTTAATTTAATTCCATAAGTCATATTATTTAATTAAATAACCCTAAGTTATTTAATTAAATGTCATTTCACCTTTCCCCCTTTCATTAAATCATTTAATTGAATAAAAATCACTTTATTCCTCTAAAAATCCCTAATTGTATGATTAAACCTTGTTTAATTAACAATTAATCTAATTTTCCTCTTAAAAAGAGAATATTCCCATGGAATATTCCTTCCCCCTTTTTCGTACAATTAAAACTTTGTTTTAAATTGCAAATTAACCTTTTTCCTCATCCATATGAATATTCCAAAGAATATTCTTTCTCCTCCAATCATTTGAAAAAGGGATATTCTCACTTGGCTTCTTGAGTAGGCTAAACTTGTGACTTCTTGAGCAAGTTACCTTGTGACCTGTGTGTGTAGGTCAAAAGTGTGTTTGTTTGGAACAAATGGGAACCCTTGATTAAATTTCATCTTGCATTCTCACCTATTGATGAGAATTTATGATCCATGCCTCCTATTTCTTCCATTCTTGACCATTGATTGATCTTTTTGATCTCAACCCTTCATTTCTCATTTGCTTTCCTATAAATAGAACACTATTTGGAGATGAATGGATCCATCTGTCAGTTGCAAACTTATGTTGTTGAATTCACTCACAATCACACTCATAATTTACTCACATTTAACATATTTTATTTTATTTTTAGTTGCATATTATCTTTAAGGTTCCATTAATGACTTCCATGATAACATAGATGCATACATTTAGCTTATTTGTTAATTGGGATTTTAATCTTTTTAAGCTTGCATACATTTAGAGTAGATTTGCATATACCCATATCAATCATCTTAGCATAAATCATGTTAAAATAGCTTGCATCATATTTATTTAGCTTTAAATAATATTTTCATACACATCTATCAATGGTTTCATCAGTTTTCTTCAATAAAACTGATTGAAACAAGCTCATTATCTAAGGGATTGGGAAAATAGTCACCATTCCAAATCAATGTGACACCACTCCTCCAATAGGATAAGCTTTTGATTAGTTAAGCAAGGAAGGGCACTGATCTCATGGTACAAAGCAAGGACAACAAACAAAGAAATAGAAAAGGAAAGGCAACACCTTCCACCACCAGAAAATAGCAGCAGACAAGCCTAACCAAAGCCAAAAATGGCGCGTAGGCCAAGTGACCAAAATTGCAACCACAGAATCATCAATGAAATAATCAAAAATAGAATCCCCAAGTCAATCCATGAAATGGAACACAAACCATTTATGAGATCAACCAAGGACCAACAAGTACGAAACCATAACAAAGCTATCAATAAATAGTAGTCAGGAACAGTAAAACTAAGCACCAAGAGATTCAGAGCAGCCATAAGATCAAAGCACTAAACTCCCAATTTTTGCCAAATTGGCCGCAAACTCCCTCAAAGCGGGTAGTCTTCAATTTTTGAACCAGGCCTTACAACCAACAAAATAGGCCAACTGGCCTCCCTCCAAGTAGGAAAAACCATAACCTGAAGCGGAAACCACCCCAAGGGAGGGTAAGACAAATTGTACTTCAAACTCATATAGGCAATTATTAGAGGATCCTCAACACCAAACCACTAGAAAGCTATGAACCATCCCTCATCGAGCTTGTTAATGAGAGAAACCAAATTAGAACCAGAAACAACCTTAACACTACTTGTCTCTCCACCTCTATAAGAGAAAGCATATCCCAAAAACAGTACCACCCAAATAACAACACTAGTAAAACACCAACCCTTGAAGATGAGAAAAACCAACACATCAAAAATCTCCATTGCAATATGAGAGAGCACATCAAACCCCTGAGGAGAAAGAGTGAACCCAAAACACCACCTTGAGCCAAGCACCAACTTAAACTCCACCTCAATAGGAGAGAGCTCTCCTCTAAAAGAAAGGGTGAAGTGAGAACCATAACCACTAGATCCACTCATCTTCTACACAAACCAACTCCACCTCCAAAGGAACCAATTGAAGATAAGGGAGCTTCCCACCCCAACTACAGCCTCCAACTCCACCTCAAAAGGAGAGGGCTCTGCCTATGAAGGAGCAATCTCCACCTCCATAGGAGACCTCAACTATAGAGCTAAACAAGAAGCCAACACCCCAATAGACAAATTTGTCACCACACCCCTTGGCAACCTAAGCAAAAAGTTCAAGAAGGAAGCAAAAGAAAGCTCCTCAACCAAGAGAGGAAACAAACTACCACAAACCTTCCTAAAGAACATTTGAAACATCACCACCAAAATATCTTCAAACCGACCATGCTTGAAGGCACCAAAGATTGAAATAGGGGTCTTCAAGGCATAGAAAATACCCCTCCCCCATTTCCAAGAGCAACCAATCTTTGACTGGGAACCAACAACAACCTTGGAACCCATGAAACATAGCTTCAACATGCAAAGATCGAAGAGACCCAACATCACCAGCTCTAAATCCCCACCACAACCATAACTAAGGGCCAACAAAAGAACAAAAATGTTAGAGTAATAGATCACCACAACTAACACAAACTTGCAAAATAGGTTCAAAACCTCCACACAGATAGAGATTCCAAAAAAATTAGCAAAAGCTCGACCTCTCCAATAGAGGCCCTTCATACCCTCTTCCAAAAAAATGACAATAACCACCAAACAAGAGCCCAACTCAAAATAGGCACCAACAACCAACACTAGAACTAAAATAAGGATAAAATCCATGTCCAAAATAATAGCATCACCAATGACCATAAGAACTAACCAAATGGGAAACCAGACATAAATGAAGGCAAAGGAAAAATCACCATACGCTTGCCAGAATAGAAGAGACAACTCCTCAACAGTAAACCACTTCTCGAGACACACAGAAGGGGCTAGAACGTGGATAAAGAAAGGATAGAAAGCCCCAACAAGGGAGGGGGCCTCCCCAGCTAGCACAGAAAGCCCACGAAGAGACAGCAGGGTACCCTCAACTTCAAACAAAGTCACCAACCCAGCAGCACCAAGGTAAAACCCAAAAGCTATAGCCAAGACTTCCACAAGGCCCACGAAGCAGCAAAGATCAAAGAGGATGAGGGTGACAGGAGACCACCCCCTCAGCCTATCCGTATCATAGTGCATCTCTCGAAAAGATGGCACAGAACCTCCCAAACCGCAGCCCCCAACAGACACCCAGAGGACCCCAAACGACCCCAAAGCAAAAAGAAGAGATGGTCCCAAGACCATCGAAGCATCAACCAACTCCTCAACACAAATAGACTGGAAGAGGAGAGAAGAATACAAAACCACCATAGGGTGAAGCACGTAGGAACCTCCAGATAGAAAACGAAAACAATGTCCCCAAAGACAATGCAATTCCCAGACAAACCAAAAAGGAACCCAAACAATCCAAAGATAGACAGATCCCCCTCTGAATCTTCATCTCCTTCCCCTCCTTCAATAGGGATTTTCAAAAAGAATAGACCTCCTTCATTCCTACTCAGAGCAATCATCCTGCACTTTTTAAAAGAAGAGAGCATTGAAGCTCCCATAATGCAGCCCCAAGAAGGCACCAAAAGGAGCCCAAACAACCCCTAAGCAAAGAGAAGAGACGGGCCAAGGACATCAGTTGTCCCTTCCATGTGAACAAACTGCCAAAGAAAAGAAGAAAATGAAACCACCACAGGCGCCCAACCAAAAATAATAACAAAGTCCTTAGAAATAGGACAAGTGCAAGGTAGAACACAAAAACACCCAGGCAAACCGAAACCAGCAGGATCTCCTTCAGAATCATCGCCTTCATCATCTTTGCCAACAAGAAGTTTCAAAAAATTCCTACCTCCACCTTTCTCGCTCAGAGCTTTCATGATGCCTTAATAGGATAAGTTTCAATGTCTTAGATTAGAGGTTTTTCAAGCTTTCATGATTTAGAATGTTAGTTTGAATGGCTTCTTTTTCTTTGTTTACAATGAATGATCTTATTGGGATTAATGCTTAGTGGGTTAAATATGCCTTGAATTCATATGGATCGGGTGTACTTAACCTTCACTATGTCATTGGTCACAGTTATATGTTGGTTAAAAAAATATGTGAACACGAAAATCATAATATAGTCTTATCATATGGATTGGGATGGATGTGTCAATGTATTTTTGTCTATTGAGAAGATGGAGAGGTGACCAATGTATGTTTCTTTTGAACTTATTGAATTGACCTCCTCTCTAGTTTTTTTGGATGTCCACCTACTACAATAAAAAAATATGCACATTAATATATAAAAAATAAATATTCAATGACATATAAGTAAATAGTCACTTACCACAAGCTAATAATCTAACTCAATTACTTTTTGCTTCTCTTCATCCATCTAAGGGGTAGGTGCAAAAAATGGATTTGTGACCCCATATGACAAGCATCAAGAAACAAATTAGACTAAAGATGAATATCATTTAAATTTACACTAATATACGTGGGATAAGATAAGAAATAGAAAATAAAATGTACTAACTTTTAGCTCATACCTATGTCAAAGGTAGGTGAATGTGGGATCACAATGGGCCAAAGAGGGCCCTTAAGTGGCAATAAAAATACAGAAAAACAAAATTAAGCAAATTCACATAAGAATTTGAATAGGTTATTAACATAATTTTGAAAATATGTAAGAATAGAATCAATAGAGAATTGAATGTAGTTTGTAGGCTACTAGGCCTTTTTTGGAAAAAAAAAAGTAATTTGACTTGGTAAAAATTTAAAATTTCAATGCAATAGTACTTTAAATTTAGGAAAAACTAAAAAGCAGGTGTTTGTTTGGCCACCCTAAGTATAAGCAATTTTTTTTTTTGAATATTTCAATATAAGTAGAGGACACATACCTAGATGTCACACATGTTTTTTGTAATTATTTTGTAAGTAAATAATTAGTTATGAAATTTCTAGTAGAAATTTTTAAAAATATTAATAACCATTTGCCTGGCCACCCTAACTTGGTCAAAAATTTATGAAATTCATTTTTTTTAAACTATATTTTGTGAAGCATTGTGTGTGATACATATTTTGGATTCAAAAAATGTATAACTATTTAAAATTTATAGATTTTTTTCAATCAACCTATCAATCAGGACTTTACACATAGTGCATGTAGAAAATAAATAATAATTATCTATTAAATTCAAAATAAAGCATATCTTATATTGGTAGAATGTTGACAATTTGTTGAATAAACCCTTTTCATTTCACCAAATTCAAATGAAAAAAAGGTCATCAGCATGAAGGGTGAAGTCATGAAAAGAGGATGAAACCTCTAAACATGTTGAGGCTTTGAATTTTTAGGTTTGACACCCCCAAACCAGAGGGAAAAAAACTATGTGAAAAAAATGGATATCTATTTTATTGAAATGAGTACCCATTTTTATGTCTTCAAAACAGATATCCATTTTGAAAAATAAAACAAATATTCATTTCTTAAAAACGGGCACCTATTTTTATTTCTTCAAAACATATATCCATTTTGGGCTTTTCAAAATAGATATCCATTTTGAAAAGCCCAAAAAACCCTCTTTAGTAAAATGGGCATAACTTTTGTGTTTCTTATCGAAATTTTGATTTTTTATAGGCATTGAAAAGTGATTCAAATCTCTACACAATGGACTAGGTATTATTTCTATATTATACAAAATAAAATTAATTATAAACATTTGAACTTCATATTTCATTTTTGAAACATCAAATGCTCACTACTTTCACATACAAAGTCCCTCTTTCATGATTTTTTATAAAAATCATATACAATACTTGAAACATTAGAAAATTAATCAATAATAATATATTTATATTTTGTGTAGTAAGGATATGAACAAATCTTTATAAATCATCCTATCTCTTTGTCCCTTTCTCCACTTCTCTATATTTAACTCTATCTCTCCTTAAGCTCTAGACCTATCTCTCCACTTGTCTCTCCCTCCCTCCCTCGCTCCCTTCCTCCCTCTATTTTTACATCTTTAGACCTCTCCCTCTCAATCTATTAAGCTCTATACTTATTTATCTACCTCTCCATCCCTCCATCCTTCCCTCTATATTTGTCCCTCTTTAGACCTATCTTTCTCACTCTCTCTCTCCTTGATCTCTAGACCTATCTCTCTACCTCTCTCTCCCTCATTCCTTCCCTCTCTCTTTTTCCCTCTTTAGATCTCTCTCTTTCTCTCTAGACCTATCACTCTACCTCTTTTTCCCTCCATCCTTCCCTCTCTACTTAATCTCAACCCTCTCTCCTTAATCTCAACCCTCTCTCCTTATCCCTCTAGTTATCTCTCTATATCTATCCCTCTCACCTCTCACTCTCTCTATACCTATCTCTCCCTCCCTCCCTCCCTCCATATCTCTCTCTATCTCTATCTATCTCCCAAGATCTAGACCTATCTCTCTACCTCTCCCTTGATTTCCTCTCTCTTTGTCCCTCTTTATATGCCTCTTTGTATTTTAGTAAACCTAATAAATTCTATACAACCTAGTCTTCTTCCATGGTTTCTTATTCATATTAGGGTTTCTTAGATCTATACTTATATGATATTTACATCTCAATTTTATAATTGAAACTCTTTGCATGCCCACTTCTTCATAGATTGTATATTGTTACATATTTCTCTATTATCTTGATTGTGAAATCAATTTTACTTACCCTACCCATCCTTGGAAACCATGTTAGGGTTTCATTTTCATATTTGATACATCATTGATATTTCCAATTTTTCAATATATAAGAGTACCTTTTGGATTTATTTTTCCTCTCTCCCTCTCCACATCTCCCTCTTTATATATTTATCTATTCTCCCTCCCCACACTCTCTCTCCCTCTCCCTCTCCCTCTGCCTATCTCTCTTCCTTTCTCTTCCCCTCTATCTTTCCCAAGTCATATCTATCTATATATATCTCTCCCTCTCTCCCTATCACTCCTATATAGAGTAGAGTGGGAATGTGAGGAAGATAGAGGTTAGTAGAGAGGGAAGGTAAGAGAGATAGAGAGGAGAGAGAGAAGATATATATAGATATATAAAGGTATAGATAGGGAGAATGAGGGAGGGAGGGAGTGAGGGTAGGTAAAGAGAGAGACAAAGACAAGTAGAGAGACAGGGAGGAATGGAGATGTAGAGATAGAGAGGTAGGGTGGGATGAATAAAAGGAGAGGTAGGTAGATATAGAGGAAGATGGAGATGGGAGATAAAGATAAGTAGAGATAGAGAGAGAGGTGAAGTGGGAGGGATAGAGGGAGAGGTAGGTAGAGAGGGGAGGGTTAGGGGATATACAAAGAAGTATAGAGGGAAGGCGAGAGAGAGGTATGGTGGGAGAGATAGAGTGAGAGGTAGGTAGAGAGAGAGAGGGTGAGGGGAGATATAGATAAGTAGAGGGAAGGGGAGAGAGAGGTATTGAGAGAGAGAGGTAATGAGAGATAAGGGTGGGGAGGGATATAGGGATACATAGGTATAGAGAGAGGGTGAGTGAAGATAGAAAAAAGTACATAGGGGAAGTGAGAGAGAGGTAGAAAGGAGATAGAGGGTTAAGAGAGATATAGAGATATATCTAAAGGGAGAGAGGGGTAATGAGGGATGGATGTCCTAATGGCACTTTCAAATTTTGCAAAATTTTAGCGTGCTCATGTTAAAACCCAAAGGAATTTTACCTAAAAAAACTTTGTTACATCTATTGTAGGGTTCTTATATGAGGTTTAGGGTTTTGTTCATTTTAATTGCTTGGTGTTCTTTTTTGTTGTTTAATAGTATTGCATGTTGTCGGTCACAAAGAATCTTTTCACACACATAAAATGTCATCATGTGAGCGGCCTTTCGTATCTAGAGTTTGAATGCTTCTTCTACATCCCATTTATTGTTGCATGATTCATAAGTCTTCCAGCCTACTATTCTCATGATCATCCTTCGGGAATCATTCTTAAACAACTAATAAAACATGACAAAGGTTTATATCCGATGGCCTTCATGGTTGTATGGCTCATTGCTAATTTATTCACACTTTGAATTAGCGATGAGTGATGAATTGATGTTTTCCCTTTGATATCGCTCATTGCTAATGGATTTTGAGCCTTCAAAATTCTAATAGTGATGAGTGATACTTCTACCTTTGTGTTCTTATCGCTCATTGCAGATGGCCATAAAAAGATAAACTTGAAATAGCAATGAGTGATATGATGTGATTTCCTATATATCGCTTGATTGTAGATATGTTTTGAATGTAAAGTATCACATAACAATACATGACAGACATTACAAAAGTTGTAAATCTTCTCATCACTAATTTCTTGCAAAAAATATGAGGAGAATTAGCGATGAACAAATGCCATATGTTATAATTTCATCACTCATTGTTGATTTGTTTTAGAACTTGAGTTCTAAATTGGTGATAAGTGATGGATGTTCTCTAAAGGAGTTTTATCTCTTGCTAATATGATATGATCATATGAGTGATGTCTTTTGTGATTTTTGTTTTATGCAGGTTGTATGTATCCAAGTCTGGTGCTAACACAACATCTCTCGTCGTAGATAGAGTCTTAAGAGAAAGGTTTGAATTAACGATGTGCGGCAGAAGAATGAATGTGACCAAGGGTCAAGACATAGAACCAAGGGCTAGAGATCATCACCGGGATGTTTACATATCTGATGGATCCGGGTGAAGATAAAGTAGATTGACAATAAGCGGTGACCATAAATGAAAAAGGCAACGTGGCATGATCCTAGGGATTTCACATAAATCAAAGAGGAAAGTGGCGAGAGAACTAGAGAACCATTGATAAATCCTTAAAGCAAGATGATTTGATGGATTGAAAATCATCACATGAATAACTTCATCACTAAATTGCACTCTAAATTTTAGGGAAGATCAACAATGAAGCATTTAAAGAAAGTTTATCTCTAAGAAACCAGTCTTATGTACTTCACCAATATTAATGAAAAGAATGAATTAGGATGGTGATACATGCTAAATTTTTAGATCAACTATGATTAATCAAGGTTAAAATGAAACATGGAATCATTTGAAATAGCCTCACTATTTTCAAGGAGCAAGTTGATAATGGTAAAAAAAAAAATGCTCATGGCCACCTTAGATGAATTTGTAATTGCTCTAAGATGAAAAGTACAGATTCAAAGCCAAGCTAATAAGTTACCAATTCGCTCGCATAAGGAATTCTAAATCATTAGTTCTACATGCTTGAAATCTCTACTTAATGCAAGTTGATTGTTGTCTATTCACACAATATTTTCAATCTACAGAAGAAGTAAGGTGTGCGTAGTAGAGACGATTGAGGTTTCCTAAGCAGAGTTTTAGCGTTTTCATCTTGAGAAAATTGGTATGAGATTAGGTTCTCTAGTCTATTTGGGATTTCTATTGCTCAAGTTATCTACAATTGTTGGGATTGGGGTGCTTCTTTTGTGGGTCTTAAGTCAAGAACCATTTTATTTATCTCTCTGCTAGCTCTAGAGAAAATGGGAAAAGGCTGGTACACCATTTCCACCTATTAGGAGGTCTGAGTCATTCGTATGTTTGAATGTCGTGAGGACATAGGCGAGGAAGCCATGGCTATATTTCAAAAAGGTAAAGAAGGGCTAGGGGCCATAAGAGTCAGTGTCGCGAATTACATCTTTGCTTGAGAATAGGACCCTTCTAGGTGAAATTAGTCGAATGCAAAGAAAGGCCTTGCTGTCGATGAAGAGGCGAGGAAGAAGGAAGAGTCCCGCGAGGGCCCGTTTAAGGTGAGCACAACTCTCCAATTGTGATTTTAGACTCTCCTTTAGATCTTTGGAGCTAATACCAACTTCGGACTATACTTGATACGTGTTGGTGACATGGGTCCCGATGATGAAAGTCTTTGAGTAGTAACATCAGTGCATTGAGGACAAGGAGCGGTCGGGCATTTTCGGATGTTGACGAATTTGAATAGGGTCACCCCCTATTTTAGTTTTTAATGACACCATGGTCTTTGTGTAGGAGGTTTTTTCTGAACATACGTCTATGGTTTGTATTTCATGCTAATGTGGATGGTTTTCAAGATGATATGAACTGAATTTTTTTATTCCAAACAACAAAATCTTTGTGATGAACTAATATCCCGCACATGCTTTTTTCCTCCCCTATTCTAAAATGATTACGTATGAAACCGCCTAGGGAGTCCTTCAAGGAGTTAGTTAGAATTAGGTTTTTGAAATGAACTCAAATTAAATTCAAATTGTAATTCAGCCGGGTGCTTGTTGTTCCCTTGTTTATATAAAGGGGATTTCATGGCTAAAAAGTTCAAGGAATTTTGAGTCTAGACATGGTCGGACACTATGTCTAATAGCAAAATAGAATGTAAATAGATACTCTAATAGATATATTAGAAGCAAGTCTAAGATGAAAGTTATACTATGTATGAATCTTAAATATGGTTTTACAAAGAAATACAATAAATGAAGAAGAATTTTAGTTTTAGAATATTGCTCTCCTATGTATTTTCTTCCAAGTTAGCAATGAAGATTGTTAATGACATCTTCATTTGTCTTTTCTCATTTGCACATAATGTATGAATTTGTTTTATGATTTAGTTCAATTAATTGATTAAATGTTGAAACAAGCTCATTAGTTTGTGAGAAAAGAATATAGGATTTAGTAAGGAAGTGATATTCTACAGACACGGTGAGTTAGATGTTACAAAGTGACACTCTAATGGTCCACTAATTTTTGAGCTTCAGTCAAAATTGTATTACTAATTGATTACCAATTGGACTCATCTTCTTCCTTAGATAAAGCAATGATTACCTTGTTAGTTTATCTTATAGTTAGTTGAGCCAATATTGAATTAGGCCTAGGATTCAAGATGAAGAATGATTCAAAATACTTTAAATTACAATGTCTCAACTCTACGTATGAAGGCACACTCCTTGAAAATAAATAACACTTTTATCTAAGGTTTTCCAAACTTTTGATAAGGTGATTTTCATGGAATAGTGCATTTGTGTGAAGAAATACTCTTGACCAAGCATGAAATATTATGAGTATATATGGGATTACCTTCCCTGGGTCTCATAGAGCCCAAAGAGAAGAAGTAAAGTAGTAATCACTCTACTTAAGTGTTGGCCAATCCTCAACCTAGCTGATAATTGGGTCATGGAAAGCTCATAGGTTAGGACTGAGATTAAGTTTGGTTCAAAAAAATAACCAACACATTGTCCAGTGAGAAGTAGGTAGAGAGAAGCAAAGAAGGTAGATAGAGAAGTAGAGAGGGAGGGAGGAAGGGAGAGGTATAGATAGAGAGGTAGGTTAGCAGGGATGTAGGGAGAGGTAGGTAGACAAAGAGGAAGATATAGATGGGAGATAAAGAAAATTAGAGACAAAAAGAGAGAGGTAAGGTTGGAGGGATAGAGGAAGAGGTAGGTAGAGAGATGGAGGGTAACCACATCACCTCTCTCTCTGTCTCTACTTCTCAAGTTATCTTCCATCCGCATCTTCATCTTTGTCTACCTACCTCTCCCTATATCCCTCCTATCCTACCTCTCTATATCTACCTCTCCCTTCCTCCCTCCCTCTCTACTTCTCTCTATCTCCCCTCTCTATTTCTTTCTACCCACCTCTCACTCCATCCCTCCCTAATTCCCCCCCCCTCTCTCTCCCTTTAGATGTATCTCAATATCTCTCTTCACTCTCTCTCCCCTATCTACCTATCTCTCACCTTCCCACTCAACTTATCTATCTACCTACTTCTCCCTCTATCCTTCCCACCGTACCTCTCATTTCCTCTCTCCCTCATTCCCCTGCTCTCCTTGTCTCTCTATCTCCCCTATCTATGTAACTCTCTCTCCCCTTCCCTATCTCCCCTCACCGTCTCTCCCTACCTCTCACTCTACCCCTCCCACCTTGCCTCTCTCTCCCCTTCCCTCTATACTTTGTTGAATACATTGAATACTAAGAGGGGGGTAAATCGGTATTCTACTAACAAAATTAATTACTAACCATCCAATTATCAATTCACATCTAACTGCAAGAGTAAACCATAACATAAAAGAGATCATAACACATTGACACCAATATTTTGTGTGGAAAAACCAAAAAGGGAAAAAAACGGTGATGATTAGCTCACAATATATTATAACTGGTCATAAGATATTACAGGGCTCATTGCCAGGACACACTATCCTTGAAAGGCTCACATCTTGAACAAAAAACATGGCATATTGCCAAGATAAAAAAAAAGTATGTCTCATTGCCAATTTATTTACTTCAAAGTGTAGAGATCAACTTTAGTTAGGCTCTGGAATATCAAAACCTTTGTTTTGGTCACTGGAATACAACATTGTCAATACCTTTGCACTATCACACTTGTCGCATCACTGTATCACACACTATTCCTTCATCTATATTTGTCACCTTCTTTTTTTATTTATCTACATTGCTTACATACACACACACATATATATGTATGTATCGCTTCATCTTTATACATCAATTAGGTTAGCCTAATTGAATGCATAACTCAAAAATATTTCTCAGCTTAAAACAAAATTCCTTTTGGTGCATACAAAAAATCATAACAAATATTAATTAGGTCGGCCTAGACCTAATGAGGAACACATTAAACATTTATAAGATAAACAGTTCATAACCCTGTCGGCCAAAAGAATTTCGATCTTCTGTCACTTGGATAACTCAACCAGATCACACAAACTTGTTGAAAACTTGTTTATAGTTATACCTAATTCTCTTGAGAAAGATATCAAAAATGTATAGAATTTCCTTTTACTGAGAAGATTTTTGGATCAACATAGACACACAGTTTACCTAGCTAGTTACCAACCAATGTTGGCATTAATGACAACAAACCCGAAGGCCACCTTCTTCATTATTCCAAAAAACTCCCCCTTTGTCATTGATGGAAAAATGTGCCAAAAATGAGACTTGATTCAAAAAAAATATTGTGTTCAACTCCCCCTAACATATGTACAAACACATAACATAACATTCTTTATACATATTCTTCTCAAGGACAAAAGACCGAGAAAAGATAAAAATTTCACATCAAGAACTAGGAGAATCCCATAACTCCTTGAGAATCACTTCCCAAGTTGGCTTTCCATCATACCAAACTCCTTTTCCCCTAGAAAGAGTTTTATGTAGAGATTCTAATTCCGTCAGACATTATTCTCCTTCTTCCAGAGTGGATGGAGCAATGTTCATCTTCTTAATTTTTCTACTTCGCTCAATGCATTTGATATAGAGACATTTTTGTACATGACTAGGTCTCCAAGTTGGGCATAATGTCTCATAACATCTTGCTTCTACCTCTATAGAATGAAAAATTTGCTCTAAAGATCTGTAATAGAAAAACATCTAACATAGTTTCTATCATCCACAATCTCATAATCCTTGGAGGCATCTATAAGTTGAGATTCAATTGATTCCATTAAATCCTTGATACCTCAAGTGGCTTTTGGCCACTTCATGTAGTAAAAAAATAGTAGTTGGGCTTCCTCATCACATTCTCTTACCTTTTTCAAGGTTTGCAAAGCCTTTTCACTTGCAACTGTACACTTGTCTTGTAAAAACAACAATCTTTTCTCTAGTAGACCCAACTCCACTTATTTTGCAATCTAAGCCTTGAGATTAGATGTTTACTCTTTAACTGAATCAACTATAAGCCTCAAATTTTCAATCAGAGCTAAAGAATTATCTGATGTAACATTGAGGGTTGTCTCATGTAAAGCTTTGATAGCTTCATTTATCAATTCATTTCCCTTTTGATATGACTTTGCAGCTTCTTGTGTGACAGAGCTAAGAAAGGTATTGCTTAGTTTTATTATGTCAGTGGGTGTAATCTTTGTCAAGTCCACATAACCTAGGTGTGATGTCAGCTTAACTAGCTATAGTGGAAGCACAGGTTGAAATGCAATTTTTATTGAAAGAAGACCTAGTACTTCCAAATGATTCTCCAAATGGTTTTGATAGTTCAGGGCCTTTAGAAATTTCTCGTTTGCTCTTCTCAACTGGAATAGCTTTCTTGTCTTCCTATTTCTTATTTTCTTCTTCCTTTTCTTCTTCTTCTTTTTCTTTTTCTTTTTCTTTTCTTTTTCTTTTTCTTTTTCTTTTTCTTTTTCTTTTTCTTCTCCTGATGAATTTCTGTAGGACTTTTCTCTTTTTTATTTATCCCTTCTATCCTCATCATCCTTGTCATTATTCCTCTTTTTTTTCTTGCTCCCTTCTCTTTCATCTTTCTCTTCCCTGTTTTTGATAGATTATTGATGTTCTTCTCTCTTATCACTAGACTGATCTTTATGTTGATCATCAGACCTTTTATTGATAGTTTTTTCTATGTCATTCAGAGGGGTAGGGGTCTCCAAAACACCAAGTGTCTCATCAATAGTCTCCAAGACTAGATTATCCATTACTTCTACAAGGGTAGCATGTTCCTGTGACTAAGCAATGTGGGACAAAGAATTGGTT